>WURV02192617.1:0-12279 GCA_011762755.2 Epimenia babai | reverse complement strand
GAGGGTGACCTTGCCGTCATCGGTGGTTTCGCCCGGGCCGATGCCGAGGGTTTCGCTGAGCTTATCGACGAGTTTCGTGTTCCCCATGATCTCGCAGGAGATGGACTGGCAGACCCAGACGGTGTACTTGCCGCGCGGTTCGAGGAAGAACTCTTCGTAGAACGTCGCGGTGTCCATCACGGCCGAGGCGGGGATGCCCAGGAACTCGGCGGCCTCCTCCATCGCCTGGACGGGCAGCCAGTTGTGCTCGTGTTGGATCGCGTGGAGCAGCGGGATCGTCGCCGCCTGCCGGGTGGGGTAGCGCGGGATGATCTCGCGCTCGAAGTGGTCCTTGGTCTCTTGCGAGAGGTAGGGTTCTTCACGCCGGTCGGCGATCGGGGCGGACGAGTTTTTGGTGATCCAGGCCATGCTTAGGTCAGTCTTTTTCTTTCGGCACACGACTAATTTTCGCAGCAACAAGTAAAAGCAACAAACTCACTATGCCCGCAGGCAATACCCATGCTGGGTTGATTGTGATTGCCAAACGAACCAGCCAGTATGCAGCGCCGAGAATCAAGAGCCCGACGACGAAGCGCACATCACGTTCTGAGATGATCTTCATCGGTCCAACTCCGCCGCGATGATGTTGATCGAGCCGAGCACGGCCACGGTGTCGGCCAGCAGGTGGCCTTCGAGCATCTTGGAGAAGCAGGCGTAGTTGATGAAGCTCGGCGGACGGGTGCGGACGCGCCAGGGTCTTGGCCCGCCGTCGGCGACGATGGTGTAGCCCAGCTCGCCGTTGGCGGTCTCGGTGCAGGCGTAGACCTCGTTGATGGGGGCTTCCCAGCCGCGGTTAGTCATGACCAGCTCGAAGTGCTGGATGAGCCCTTCGATAGAGCCGTAGACCTCGGGCTTGGGCGGCTTGACGGCCTTGCCATCGGCGGCGGTGTTCATCGGCCCGCCGGGGATGTTGTCGATAAGCTGCTCGATGATGTGGACGGACTGCTTGATCTCTTCGACGCGGACGAGGAAGCGGCCCAGCACGTCCCCGGTCGTGGCGAGGGGGACCTTGAAGTCCACGGCCGAGGCACCCTGGCCGTCCCAGTTGTCCTTGAAGCAGAGGTAGGGCTCGTCCTTGCGGATGTCGCGTTTGACGTTCGACGCTCGGGCGAGCGGGCCGGTGAGCGACCAGTTGATGGCCTCTTCCTGGGTGACGACGCCAACGCCCTCGGTGCGGTCGCGGAAGATGCGGTTGCGGTTGAGCAGCCCTTCCATGTCGGCGATTGCCGGCGGGAGCTGCTCGCGGATGAAGGTGGTGACCATCTTGACGAACATCTTCTCGTCGGGCAGCTCCTGCATGGTTCCGCCGACGCGGGTGTAGTCGGGGTGGAACCGTTGGCCCGAGACGTAGTCGATGATGTCGTAGATGCGTTCGCGTTCGTTGAAGCCGTAGAGGAAGCCGGTAAAGGCCCCGAGGTCCAGCGCGGCCGCGCCGACGCACATGA
The DNA here is from genome assembly GCA_011762755.2 of Epimenia babai. Lineage (NCBI taxonomy): Eukaryota > Metazoa > Mollusca > Solenogastres > Cavibelonia > Epimeniidae > Epimenia > Epimenia babai. The sequence continues at coordinate 10,795 of WURV02192617.1, read as the reverse complement.
GGTGGTTCTGGATCCGCCCCAGCTCGGAGAGGATCGTACGGACGGCCTTGCAGCGCGGGGTGATGTCGATGTCGAAGAGTTTTTCGACGGCGTGGTGCCAGGCGATGTCGTTGGCGATGGGCGAGACGTAGTCCATGCGCGAGACGATGGTGACGTACTGGTTGTAGTCGAGGGCCTCGCCGAGTTTTTCGAAGCCGGAGTGGAGGTAGCCGATGTGGGGGACGGCTCGGACGATGCGTTCGCCGTCGAGCTCCATGACGATGCGGAGGGTGGTGTGGGTGGCGGGGTGCTGTGGGCCGAAGTTGAGGGTCCAGCGGTCGCCGGGGAGGTCCTCGCGCCCTTCGAGGTAGGGAGTTGTTTCGACGTCGAGGTCGATGGGCTTGAGGTCGTAGGGCATGGGGGGCTCTTGGGTGAGTCCTTGGGAGGCGTCCGTCGTCGTTGGATTGTAGTTGACGGGGTGGGGGCGTCCAGTCGGGGGGCGGGGGTACACTTGGGGGATGGATGGAACGGCCGCCGAAGCACACGACGCTGAACAAACCGCAGGTGAGGTGCGCACGCTGGCCGATGGGCTGGGCTTTGCGCTATGCGGGGTCGCGCCGGCGGAGCGGTCGGCGTATGCCGCGCACTTCGAGCGGTGGCTCACGGACGGTAAGCACGGGGAGATGAGTTACCTGGCGGACCACGCGGCAGTGCGGGTGGACCCGGGGGCGTTGGTGGAGGGGGCTCGCCGGGTGATCGTGGTGGCGGATGCGTACCCGGCGGGGAAGGGGCCAAGGGGCTTTGGGGCCGAGGGGCCGAGTGAGGGGAACCAAGATAGTCTGGGCGCGCCGCACTTGGCCCCACGGCCCCTTGACCCCACGGCCCCATCCGGCAAAATCGCCAAGTACGCCCACGGCGACGACTACCACAAGACGATCAAGAAGCGGCTGCACGCGATGGCGGATGCATTGAGTGAGGCCTACCCCGGGCACACGTTCCGGGCGACGGTGGATACCGCACCGATCTTCGAGCGCGAGCTGGCGACGAAGGCGGGGCTTGGCTGGACGGGCAAGAACACGCTGATGATCCACCCGCGCCACGGGTCTTACTTTTTGCTTGGGACGCTGGTGACGACACTGCCCATCGCGACGAGTGAACACCTCGGTTACCCCGCCCCGCTGTCGCCGCCGACGGACCATTGCGGGTCGTGTACACGGTGCATCGAGGCCTGCCCGACGGACGCGATCTCGCCAGAGGGTTACTCGGTCGATGGGACCAAGTGCATCAGCTACCTGACGATCGAGCACCGAAGCGCGATCGACCCGTCGATGTTTGCAGGGATGGGCGACTGGGTGGCCGGGTGCGATGTGTGTCAGGATGTGTGCCCGCACAACCGGCGGCGGCTGACGGGTTCGGGGGCTGACGCGAACGACACCGGCCCCCTACCGATCCATCCGCGCTACGCCCCCAGCGGGCATGGCCCAGCACTCTCGCTACTCGACATCCTCCACTGGACCGAGGACGACCGACGGCGAGTCCTGCAGGGCTCGGCGCTCAAGCGGATCAAGCTGGATATGTGGCGCCGCAACGCGCTGATCGCGGCGGGGAACGCGCTGCGGGGGCGTAAGGATGTCGGGCTGCGCGGGCGCGTCAAGGCGATGGCACACGACGAAGCGTTGCCAGCAATGGTGCGGGAAACTGCACGCGAAGTCTTGTCGCAGTTATCGAAATCGGGTGCCACATAGCGAAGCTATGTGCTGTTTGGACTGTCAATGTCGGAGCACATAGCTGCGCTATGTGGCACCCGACACCCGTGCCCCCGCTACTGCCCGAGCTGTCGGCGGATGAGGTTGAGTTCGCGCTCGTTGAGCCCTTCGCGCTTCAGGTCCAACGTGATGGCCGAGAGCCAGAAGCCGCCGGTCGCCTCGTAGCCGAGCTGCTCAAACATCCGTTCTTCCATGTCGGCCATGTGGCCCGCGCCGTAGAACACGGCGATAGACTGCGCGTCGGTGCCTTCTTCTAGGACCGTGTTGAGGTCGTCGATGACGACCTGGTTGCGCAGGTCGATGATGACACGGTCGAACCCTTCGCCCAGCGCGGCCGTCGCCTCTCCGCCGGCTGCTTCTGCTTCGCCGAGAGTACGGATGAGCATCATCTTTGCCATCACACTCATCATGGGCGAGGCGCTGAGGAACTGCTCCATACCCTTCATGACCATGACAACATTGGGGTCTTCGCCGTTGAGGAGGCCTTCGAGCATCGCTTTAGTCGCCGAGTCTTCTTCACCCAACTCGGCCGCAACCTGGTCCCAGGCCATGTCGCTGTTCACCCAGGTCGGCTGGTCGGTGAGCATGCGTTCGCCTTGGCCGCTGAGCCCCATGGCCCCGGCAATGGTCTCGTACATGGACGGCGTAGCTTCTTCATCGAGCGTGACTTCGACCCGCATGTCTGCGTCAACGCCATCGCCGCCGGGCTGGCCGTCGGCGCCGTAGCTGGTGAGGGCAGCGATGGCGGAATCCGCATTCACTTCGACGCCGACGGGCCGGCCCCAGGCGTCTTGTGAGGCAACGCCGAGTTTGCGCATCAACACGGCATCAAAGACGCCCTCTTCCGCAGTCATGAGCGCCGTCAGCGCGGCCGGCGCTTCGCCCAGGTGCTCGGTGTAGTGCTCGACCATCGCGGCAAGGAAGGCGAGTCGGCGGTCGGTCCGCCGGGCTTTGTCCTCATCGCTGCCCGGTGCGATATCGCCTTCGCCGGGGCCGCCGACGCCTTCGAAGAGGACGAGGTCCTGGCCGTCGAGGAAGTGTTGCAGGGCGGTGTAGTAGTCGGCGTCGCCGATGTGGACCGCCCCGACGAGGATAATGGTCGGGCCTTGGCCGTCGGTGGGTACGAAGAAGCGGGTGGCGATGTCGAGGCGGACGATGTCGTTGTCGCCGACGACGGTGCGCGTCCATGGGCCCGAGGACATAAAGCCATCGGATACGTCTGGGCCTTGGGCCTTTGCCATGTTGGGTGCGAGCAGCGAGGCGGCGAGGGTCAGGGCGGCGAAGGTCGGGGGCTTGAGCACGGGGGTGTTCCTGCGGGTTCTGGGGCGGGTCGTCTTGATATTACGCTTGAACGGGGGTGGGGTTGCGGGGAACTTTAGGGCAAAAAGAAACCGCCGCGTGTGACGCGGCGGCTATTGCAGGTTTTTGAGTCAATTTGACGGGGTCGCACTACTTTTCTTGCCGGGCCGTCACTACAATCCATCGCGTGGCCGGTGGTCGGCCACACGTTCGACCTGATTCTCTCTTCCGGGGTCCGGGATGTCCACCACTAGCCGCAAGAAGCGTATTCCTCAACTCAAGTACACCACCGCCCGCAACGTCGGCTGGCACTGCTCTTACCGCGATCCGGTAAAAGGCACCCCCCGCAAGAAGAGCTTTGGGATGGTCTCCAGGGGCGAAGCCGAGGTGGTGTACCACCGCTGGCTGGCCGAGCATCTGGGCGGGGAGTTGTCGGTTTCGGGCGACCCGCTCGCGAAGCAACCTGACCGAGATGAAGCCACATCAACGGCTGTGCCAACGCGTGCCAAGGCCGCCGTTCGCCGACATGGGCCATCCAGTGCTGCGAACGCTTCGGGTGGTGAGTGTGCTTCCGGGTGCCTGCTGCTCGTCGCCAACAGCCTAGTCGAGTACGAGCGATCCCGGATGCGGGAGGAGGGCGCTCCACGCTCGCGAGGCTCGATCAGCGCCAAGCACTTCGGCGAACTCCAACGCCATATCAAGGCCTTCCTACATCACCTCAATACCCGGCACGGGCAGGGATGCCTGGGCCGCATGGCACTGGCGGACCTGCTGATGTCTGATGTGGAGTCCTACAACAAGGCGGTCGTAGACGAGGGCCACTCGGTCTCGGTGGTCCAGAAGCGGATGCAGGCGGTGAAGCTATTGATCGATCGTGCAGGCCGGCCCGAGCTGGGTCAGCAGGTGCTGCCCTGGAACTGGCAGTCGCGTGACACGTACCACGGCAAAGCTCAACAACCGAGGAGGCTGCCTACCCTCGACCAGTTGCAGAAGCTGCTCCAAGCGGCCGATTTCCGAGGGCAGACGATGATCTGGATGGGGATCGGTCTGGGGTTTGGACAGAGCGATCTGGCGGCGGTGCGTGTCCGCCACATTGACGCTCAGAGCTACGACATGCGACGGGGCAAAACCGGTGTCGATCGTTATGGCGTCACGCCACCGCGTGTCTGGGCGATGGTCCAGTCCTACCTCAGTGCCTGTGGCCATTCGCTGGCCCCCGAAGGCCTGCTGTTTACGACTATGCAAGGCAAGCCCCTAGTCCATGGCGGCAATACCGATGCGGTCAAGCAGTGGTGGAGCCGTCTGCGTAAGCAAATCGGCGAGACGAGCAGCACACTCGGCGGTTTCTACACCCTGCGTCACCTAGGGGCCACCGAGTTCGGCTCACGCCCCGGTACCTCGATCAGCGAGATGAAGCGGTGGCTTGGTCACGCCGCCAGCTCCAACATGGCCGATGTCTACATGCGTCCGGTGTCACCCGAGCACCGCAATGTCGTTGAGTTCGTGCGATCTTCTTTGGCGACGCCGTTGCAACTAAGCGCCGCCTAAGCGGTTGAGCACAAGCCTTCCCGCTTGCTTTCCTTGCCAAGCAACTGTCTCGGTCTTTCCGCCGCCTATGGGCTAAGTGGGACGCTGGATGTCGCCACGGGCACATTCAAAGATTAGCCATCGCACACCGAATAGAAAGTTTCTGAGATTAAAAGCTACGGGAGCGAGGGTGTTAGAGGGGATTAGATTCATGGGTTAAGGGGTTTTCGAGTTTTACGAAGTCGTTGATTCGTAACGGCAAATCGTGGTTTTGCGAAGTGTGGATGTGTGTGTTCTCCGAGTCGGCGCGTGTGAATCCCGATGTCGCGTGGGCGAATCCCGATCGCGTGGTACTTCATCCACAGGCTTATCCCCAGGGTTACCCACCGATGTCAGAGGCAACGACGACATGCGTGTGTATTCCCCGAGCGACTGTATCGGCCTAGTTGGTGTCGGCAACACTTCGTGATTCACCGGGGCCTGTAAAGAAGCGCCTGGCTGGGTCGCGGTTTCAGCGAAGGGATGGCCTGAAGACCCTTTCAAATCTCAAAGTGCCAGCCTATTGCGGCAGGTGTTCTGCGAATCGGCGTGGGTGATTCCCGACCTGGCGTGTGTGATTCCCGAGCGGCCTCCGATTCACCGCGATCCCTGTCAGTAGCAACTTTCCGAGGTCGGAGGTTCCGGCGTGGGTGATTCCCGATGTTTTACCCACAGGGTATCGGAGTGGGTCGTTCGTATTTGCTTGGCCCGAATCGGCGACGCGCGTTATGCCTAGAGCATGACCCTCAAACCGCTTCGATACCCCCAGGGGGACCTGTTTGTGTGTGAACTGACCGACGTGATCCTTAAAGATGACATGGCGTCGATGGAGCACCCGTTCTACTCGATCTCCAAGAAGCCCGACCGTTCGCCCAAACGCTACGAGCACGGTGACAACTGGATCGAGGTCAGGCCCTCGACCAAGGGAGCTCCCACCATCTACGACAAAGACCTGATGATCTATGTGATCTCCCAAATCGTCGCGGCGACACAGAAAGGCGACACGCCACCCCGCCGTGTGCAGATCGATCCGTACCCGTTCCTCGTGTTCACCCAGCGGCGGACCGGGGGCAGGGACTACGCGGGGATCACCGATATGATCGAGCGGATCGAAGGGACACGCTACCGAACCAACGTGAAGGCAGGCGGCATCCAGACCGACCGCTGGTTCGGGATGCTGGAGAGCGTCGAACTCAAGAGCACCGAGGATGGCAGCAAGCTGATCTCGATGACCGTGACGGTCTCGGAGTGGCTGGCCTGCGCGATCCAACAGCGTGACCTGTTGACCCTCAATCCCGACTACTTCCGCCTCCGCCGCCCGCTTGAGCGGCGGATCTACGAAATCGGGCGCAAGCGCTGCGGCAAGCAGACCGGCTGGTCGGGGCTGAGATTGGAGCGTTTGCAGGCCTTGTGCGGCTCGACGGCTTCGCTCCGCGAGTTCCGCCGGATGGTCGGCGAGATTGTCCGCCGGCATGAGGCCGAGGATGCGTTCCCCGACTACACGCTGAGCTTCGAGCGGGACATCCTGAAGATGAAGCCCAAAGCGGGCTTCCTGCGCCGGACGCTCCCCGCCAAGGGACGCGAACTCCAAATCGGCCTGCTTGCACATGACGACGCACGGCGTGTCCTCAACGGCTGGTGCCCGGCCGAGGTCGAACAGCACTGGCGTCAATGGGTAGGCTCCGCAGAGATCACCGTCCACGACCCAGACAAACACTACCTAGCCTTCTGCGCATCCTACGCCGAGAAGCACGGCACACCCTAAACCGTGTGTGATTCCCGCCCCCACCTCTGGCCCCCAGAAGCGGCTATCACCCGCAACTATGCGACGCGCTAGGACGCGCAACATACAAAAAACATAGACTCCACCGCGCAAACGTGAAATAATGGCCGGAGTAGTAACAACTGATGTTGAAAAAGATGATCCGCTCGATTTTGTCTGACCGGTGGCAGACCGTGATCCCCGCCGAAGTCCGCAGCGCTCTTGGGCTTAAGCCCAAGCAGGGCCTGCTCTATGAACTCCACGGCGAGGGCGTGCTTCTACGCCCCGAAGGCATCTCACTGATGGACTTGGCTGGTTGTCTACAGACAGAACAACCGGCCGTGAGCAAGGAGGAGGCGAGGGGCAGCGCCTGTCAGTACGTTGCCGAGAACTACCAGTCCCCCCACGACGGTTCATGACCCGGTATCGGCTGGACACGAACGTCTTGATCCGGTTCCTGACCCACGACGATCCAAAACAGACCCCGCAAACCGACGTACTTTTCCGCGATGCAGCGGAGGGCCAGTGTGTGCTGGTCCTCGATTCGATTGTGCTCGTTGAAGCCGTGTGGGTACTCAGCTCTGTCTACAACCACCCCCGGAAGTTGATCGCCGAGAGTCTCGCGCGGCTGGTCGTGATGCCGGGCATCCGCTGCAAGGAGGCTCGTGTCACACTGGACGCGTTCTTCCGCTACCAACAATCCAAACTCGATATCGTGGACTGTTTCCTGGCCGCGCAGGCGGCCGCCGAAGGCGATGTCGTCGCGACCTTTGATCGCGGCTTCCGGGCGTGGGAGGATGTACGGCTCTGGGATACGGATGACTGATTGCATCAGGGTTCGGGATCGAACAAACCGAACTGGATGTGTGGCGTAGACGATCCCGGCTGGTCTTCGACCTCTGCGTTCTCGGCAGGCATATATGACCCAAGTCCTCCCTCATCCTCGATGGCTCCCGCTTCCTGTATCAGGTCCAGCATCCGTAACCCGCGACGCCTTTGATCTTCACCGACCCGGTGCCAGTGGATGTTGGCCCACCGCGAACGGGTTTCCATCGCGAGCGCGTTGCCGCAGATCACTTCGGCCGGGATGCCCCAGAGGGTGGTGTTGACCAGCGCCATATCACAAGCCACCGGGCTGACATCTTGAAGCGTCACGCGAAGCAAGTCCACGTCGGGAGCCATCAACTCGGCGCAGGCCAGGACCATACCGCCGCTACCGCAACACGGGTCACTCACAGTGACAGGCGAACCTCTGGCCCTGATCTCTTCGGGGTCCAAGTTCATCTTCGCCATCATCACCGACACGTTCCGGGGGGTGTAGAACTCGCCGCGGCGTTGGCGGTCGGGCCCGGCGACGTGCTGGGTGTAGTAGACGCCGAGCACGTCCTCGAAGGGTTTAGACTCCATCTCATTGATGAGTAGGCCCATCGCCTGGGCGAACTGGTCCAGGTCGTGCTTCGAGTAGCCCTTGATCGCTTCAAGGTATTCGTCTTCGCGCGTTTGCATGGCGAGACAGCACGCGGTGATGTGACAAAAGTCGCTAAAGACCTGCGATATCGAGGAGCGTGTCGAGGCGAGCCCGATCAAAGGTTCACGGAAACCCGAGATCGGGGGTGATGCGCCGCGGGCTTGCGACACACGTCTAGGCACCCCACCCCACGATGTAAGGGCGCAGGAATAAATCGTGCGGATAACCACGCCGCCGGTGACGCTGTCGCGGCCGGAGCGACCGCGTTCTACGATAAGGAAGACCGCGAGCGTTCGGCGGTACTGTCCAACTTGCGCCGGCACCTCCACTTCCTCAGCTACCCCAAGGTCCGCGCTGCGCTGCGCGACGGGCCGGTCGATCCACGCACGCTACACGACACCCCGACCACGGTATATCTCGGGCTGCCCGCGACGAAACTCAAGTCCTGCGCCGGGCTGCCGCGCCTGTTCCTGAACCTCACCCTCGCGGCGTTCGAGGCGAACACCGCGCGGCGTGACTTCCAGCACCAGGCCGGTCGGCTACCAACTTTAATAATTGTGGATGAGGCCTATGCCCTGGGTAGAAGTGAGATGCTGGAGGTTTCGATGGGCCTCGCCGCAGGCTTCGGCGTAAAATTATGCCCTGTTTTTCAGGATTTAAATCAAGCAAAAACTCTATACCCCAACACCTGGCAGACCTTCCTGGGCAACTGCGGCACGCAGGTTTTCTTCGGCAACGCCGACAACTTCACATTGGAATACCTGGAGAGACGCCTGGGCCAAACCCGGGTGTTTACTCCCAGCCACAGCGACCCGGCCTACGACGCGGCCGTGCAGGGCGGCGCGACCGGCTCTAGCTTCGGCATGGCGATGCACCCGCTCATGTCGGCCGCCGAGATCGCACGCACCTTCGATCGCGACGACCCGTACCACCGCATGCTGGTGCTTTCGGCGCGGCACGGGCCGATGGTAATTCAGAGAGCGATGTACGATCAGCATCCAGCGCTGAAGGAGCGTTTCAATGAAGCCAGTTAGCCCCAGCCTGGAGCGTGGCTGGCCACGCGTACGCGAGATTGAACCGGGGATCTACCGCATCAGCGGGCGATACCTACACGTGCTTCGGTTCCATCTGTTGCGCCTCGCTTGCGCCCTCATCGTCCGCGTGCTGATCCTGCTGATACTAATCGTCGGCGTACTGCCCTGGTGGGTCGGCCTGCATGAATCGATGGGTACCCAGGAGGCTTCGCCCTGGATCCTCAGGCAGATGGTCGAGGTGCGTTACCTGCTTCACAAGCCTTTCGTCGAGTGGTATCCCGACGTAGGCCACGCGATCGGCTACGGACGGCACAGCCGGTTCGACTGGCCCTACCTCATCGCGATGATTCCCGCGATTCGTTTCCGCTGTGGTCTGTCGCTGCTGTTGGCCTGGGGCCTGTCGGTGCCACTCTGGCTGCTGGTCTCCAAACGCATCAAACTTACGATCAGCCCCAAGGCGGTGCTCATCCACCGGCTACTCCGCGACAAACTCCTGCCTCGCGTAATGGGGCCGGAAGGATCGGTTGCCTTCCGCACCGTCACTACCACGCAGCGTTCTGGCCTGATTCCCTGGCTACTGCGCCGCCTGCTTCCTCAGCCGCCTGCGCCGCGGCCGGGTATGGCCGCTATCCCCCAAGCGCCTAGCCCCGTCACCGTCATGGCCATGTACGGCCTCGAACCCGATCCTATTGCCGAGCCACTCCGCAACCGACAAGCCGAGCGGCTCATCGCCCGATGCCACGCCGTTATGGCCCGAGGCCGCCACCTCTAACCCCACCCCCGGAAGTTGTCTCCGGCAAGTACATCGCAACTCTGGAGACACAATCGCACCACGCTCTTCTTCCTACTGCCCCCACCGAAAGGCCCCATCATGCCCGCCCCCGATGACCCGGACACACAACCCGCCAGCCCTCAGCACATCCAGAAACTCAACGATAGCCGCCCGCGCTATGTCGTCCAATTCGTCTACACAATGGACGGCCCCCTCCAGGCCGAGGTCAACCGCCAGGTGGTACGCGATCGCAATGCTGAGATCGATCGCCAAATCGAAGGGCAGCATGCCCAAATCCAGAACCGCAAGGGCCAGGCCCGAGACGACTTCAATCGCTCAGTGGATCGACGACGTGCCGACCGGCGCAAAGATAAAGATGTGGACCGTGGACGCTAAAACGTGTTAGGGTAAATAATGACCAATCTCCAAGAACTAGACCGTGCCGAATATTGGCTTGAAGAACAAACCCGTGATCTGCCCGACCCGTCGGGCCGGGGTATCCGCCGTATCCGAACGACACGGATGAGCTGGGGGTGCTTCGACTGGCTGGTGACCGTGATGGAATACAGGCCTGAAGACCTCGTCGCTCTGATCCAGGCCGAGGCCGACCACCAGGGCTTGGCGTTCGCCGAAGTGTTCCCCGACGGGATCGCCTATCTCGAACAGCAGTTCAGGCAACGCGACATCGCCTGAGGTCGCCCGACACTTCCTTCATTGAGGCAGTGGGTATCTGTGGCGCCCGTATCCGGGCCGGCTATTCCTCCACCTTCTTTTCCCATAGGTACCACGATTGGTTGGCCTCATTCCATGCAATGAGCTGGAAGTCCACGTCTTTCCATTCACCGCTCCACAACAGCTTGCGGAGCCTCAGATTCTTCTTCTTGATCCCCTGTTTCCTGGAGGAACTGGGTTCACGGTCGCCGTGGACGCCGTCTACTTCAACCGTAAAGTTGTCGGGCTTGAGCTTGCCGAGAGTTTGTTTAGGCATAGCGCTACTCTTCCTTTAGGAGTGTGCTGAAGACGTACTCAACCGCGTCCGCGATCGCGGCATCATTGGAGATCGCTTCCCCAAAATCTTCTGCGGTGCTTTGGTACAGCGAGGCGGCGTTGTCCAGGTCCGACAGGTTGTTTTGCGTGATGATGGTAGCT
>WURV02192607.1:1340-12279 GCA_011762755.2 Epimenia babai | reverse complement strand
GAATTAACTAATTATATTGCATAACACGATAAAAAATAACATTCATATCCTAATCATCTATTAAATCATAGCCTAACCCCATCATTTTACCATATGCAGGCACCATATATAGGTGCAAATATACAGATACCACCACCACTTACAGGCACCATATACAGGCACTACATACAGGTACCATATATAGCTACCATATACAGGTACCATATATAGGTACCATATGCAGGCACCATATACAGGCACTATATAGAGGCACCACCTACAGGCACACCAGCTCGATTTATTTAAAACTGAGGAATTTTCATAAGGATTAATGGTGTATATTATTTTATAAAGCATCATCCTGAGTTTTTGAACGAAATATGTTTTAAAATTATTGCGCATGCACTTAGAATGTATATATATGCATAAGGTATTCGAGGCCCTAGGGAACTTATAGAAATAGAAACTATAGAAAAATAGCGGGTTGTACGCACTAAGATCCATCTGTGTCTTAACAGATATGTAGCGATATTTTTTTGAATGCTTAGTAATAAAAGACGGAATACGGTGCTTGACAAAGGTTTCATCACGCTATGACACTGTCTGATGCTGATAATAATGCCTGTCCCTAAAACAAAAATAGCCGATGACACTCCTTATATAAATAGAAACCGGCTCCTCGTATGATCTAGCCACTATACTACGCGTATCTTAATTCCCTTCTGACCATGGCAGTGCGAGGACCCCCTTCAGTGTCCTTAGGTCAGGGACCCTTCTGTCTGTCGTGTCGCTATTTAAGATGTTCCCAGCATGGTCTCTGTGCCACTTACCTCTTCGTTATCTCATCACTTTATTGTAAATAGTCAGCAAATATAATATATGTCATAATGCATACACCGTACGTAGGCATCTAGAACTAGGAGAGTGAATGGATGCAGATCATGTGTTTGTCTGGATTGGGGACTTTTAACTACAGTGTCTTTACCATCCTTATAATGTAGGCTAATGCTTTGTCGTGTTACCCGTACGCTATCTTTGTAAAGGACCAAGAACTATGTTGTTTTCTCAGCCTATTGGTTCAGACATCAAAAATGTTCCCAGGCATAACAAGTTACATCCAGTAATCATGGCTGAGGTTTAAGTAGGCTTATATTCTATGCTCCAGTAAATGAGAAAGTCCATGAAACTTCTTACAGTTGTGCTAGTCGAGAGATCATCATTTTCTTTAATGTAGTCGGGACTTAAACAGTTTAACCGTGAGTAGTTAATTACATAGGTCAGGGATGCCTTATTAAATTACTCCTTATTCAGAATCGAGTTCTCTCGAGATCTAGAGGTCTCGTATCTAAGGGGGTGAGTGATTTTATAGAGGCAAAGACAATTTTTGTGGTTAGATGACACTTTGCAGTCGAGACTTTCGTCTCGGCTGTCCACCTTGGACCGTGGGTGGTACCGTTTCAGATTACCGAATGAATCGTAGATATTTGTAGCTCGATAATATTGAAACACAACATTCCGCATGCACAAAAGCTTCACGGTCTCGTGCCACTTTCAGCCACGGCACACAAATAGATCTCGTTCTCTCGGCTCAACTCCGCACCGACGCAAGAAGAAAGGCGCTGCCAGAGCCAAACTTTTTCGCCAGAGTTCGCTACCTTCGTGTATTCTGCCTTGCATTGACTGCATTTCTACTAACACCCACGACGATATCGACGTTTGGTACCGAACGCACAACGTCTCCGAACCACCGTCAAATTCCATCAACACAAACCACAGACTAGTACCTAAGTCTCGTGACACCATGGGGAAATTTGAGCCTACGACGATGGAAAATTCCGTTGAAGCATCCGTAGAAATCTTTAATAATGACGATCAGTGGGAAAATTCCATGCAGGATTTAGTGGAATATCCCCACGGAGCTATTGCTAGTCATAATTCTGATTCAACGAATGGCATTGGGTTATCTATATTTGAAAATAATGACGTTTCTGCACAGCGCTCCCTGATTTTAGAAACTACCGCAAATGATGTCCATTTAGGACTCGATGAATTGGATGCCGACAAATTTACTTGGAGCGTCGAAAACGTTCGGAATTCTCCCGATGTCGGCACGTCACTTGTGAATGCACCCACCGCGTTAATAACGAGTAATGATGGTACCGTGTTACTCTCGCATGACTGCTCACTTGACAGTCAAAGGGAGAATAATTTGAGAAATAACGATACCTCAGATGTACTGCACGAAGATATTTTACGCCCAAGTTTATCGGTCGCAACAAACTGTGCCGCAAGCGGCTATTACGGCGATGCTAATGAATCGCAAATGCCAATTTGCTTTTCGACTGATACTAGGTACGACAATGCATCAGCTTCGAATGTGGATATGGTTAGTAGTACAATGCCACAAAGTCTGTACAGCGCTGCTGACGCATCCAACAGCTGGCGTAGTCAAACCTCCTCCTCTGATTCCGATTCCGATTGCAACGATTTTGACCAAGTTGATGGCGTGTCCCTGAATCTACAAATACCACATCACGATGACATCGACACGAGCGATTCATCGTCGGAGTGCAGCAATTTTGACGTAAAAGAACGACAGCACGATGGGAACGTCTCGTCGGCCGAAGAAGATGACAGTAGAGATATTCTCTCCAATGACGTAGTGCGTTCGCACTCCTTACACCGACGATTGGGTGAGTTTGCCTTATTAATGTAGAGAAATGCATTTTCGGTCATTTAATAAACCCCCCTTGTGGAGAGAAATGCACAGGAAAAAGCCTATACCCCTGATGGGTCCCACCAGGGGTATAGGTTTTTTCCTGTGCATTTCTCTCCAGCTATTTATAGAACCACATTGGCTATCCTGATTACCTCCTTGTGGAGTCAATCTTCATTTCAGTAGCCATTATGCGAACACCCTACGTATGGGGGCTACAGCATTGTGAAATGTCTATTTTCTTTCCTAGTCATCAGTACTCATTCTACCTACTTAGTGACGACAGACAAAGTTGGTCTGTTGCTGGGAGTCTACAACTAGTGAGTGGTCATTTACTTATCCAAGGATTGACCGGGCTCAATGTACCTTAACCCTTAGCACTCCGTTGTCAGGGATTGCATTGGTGTAGTAATGTGGTGCACAGATGTCAGTGTGATAAAGTTTAACTATGATAACAATATCAGTGTAGTAATGACAACATTCAGCTGCTACCTTAGATAGTTCATAATGAGTATATAATCAGTGCTTGTCACGGCTTGAACAGAGGTCAAGGCTGACATGGGAGAGTAATCTGCCGCAATTTGGTAGCAGTAGCATGTCTGTGGACAAATCATGTCAACTGTTTGCCCAAGATGACTGTCTTAGATAGTTAATAATAAATATATAATCAGTACTTGTCACGACTACAACAGAGGTCAAGGCTGACATGGGAGAGCAATCTGCCGCAATTTGGTACCAGTAGCATGTCTTTGGACAAATCATGTCAACTGTTTGCCCAGAATGACTGCCTCGTTAGCAGTCTTGTTTTACTGCTATAATAATATGATATAGACTTGTGGGTTATTTTGTTAGCCATATCAGACCTTAGAAAACATTTAACGCTTAATACTTTTTAAAATACTTAGGTTTTTTTCTGTGCATTTCTCTCCAGCTATTTATAGAACCACATTGGCTATCCTGATTACCATCACGGTTAATACTTTGTGAACTTTACAATCACGATTAACTTCCTAACTTCCTGTTTTACTTGAGTGTTTTATTCGACACGTATTTAGTAAGGATATATCGGGGTTCAGCTCAAATAACTCCTTTCCCAATATTCAAGCACAAAAATCTTGATCATTTCCTATTATGGAAGGCGGGGGTGGGGGTGGGGGAAGATACTTGCTTTGTGCTGGTACAAACTCCAAACAGTATATACATATATTCATATTGTCAATCAATAGTGACCTTGGCTCAGGGATTCTTTTATATATATAAATATATATATATATATATATATATAATGCTATGTGCTACAGCAGAAGTTGATTCATGGTCTTCTAGATATAAATCTAATTATCTAAAGAGAACTGCCACATTTATCCCCGCCCGTTTAATCCAGTTTCGTACCCATTTCATTCCGCTATCTCATTGGCTGCCGATGTTTGATAGACGTGCCACGGGTCGCTTTCTCTAGTTCTTCCGTTGCCAATTACACATGTGCGCGTGCTTGCATGTCACGCGACAGCAATGATCCGTGCATTGAGTGTTTATACAGTGGTAGGTTGATAATGTATCAGAAAAGATTGTGTGATGTCATGATATAATATAACGATTTATTCGGATGATAGGAATTACAGGTACCAGCAATTTTTCAGTTTTGGGGATCATTAGGCATTACCACCCATTAAGACATGGAAGGATGTGACCATTTCGTCCTCTTGGTGCCAGTCCTAGCCCTATCAACATTTTAACTCTCACTTTAAACTTATTGTCTTCCTTGTATGCCATTGAATATCGCATTTCTGAAACTTTGCGCCAGATCGCTTGTGAAAAGCGATACTAACAGCCTTTGTGTCCATGGCCAGAAAGCATATCCTTCATTGAACGAGTTAGTCCCGTCTGGTTCCTTGCAAATAAGACATATGGAAAAAAGTGGAGGCAATGATCTGACATGGTTCTTGGTTCTGAGCATGAAGTAGAAGCGATCGTGTATACATTTTATTAGATTTATGCTTATTGCACCCCAGTAAACACGCCGCATTATCCAAGTCAGGATGCCTTCAATTAGCCAACCATCAGCATCTTCAAGTGAAATAATCGGGATTAACCCTTCACACATTACTATAGCAATATAATTCTATGACAACAGCGTGCTAAGGGTTAAACAGGTGCGCATCTTAATGAAACACCACCATCTTACCACTACGCTATCTGCCCCTCCCCCATTCATGGCATTACTACCAGAAATTTTTTGCTTGCCACTTTGAATTACATATTATATACAGAAATATTATATATATATTTTTTAATACGTATATATTATGTATATGTTATAATTATTATATATTGTATCTTGATTAGGTTTTTAGTGGCATTGATTACTCCTTTAGGCATCACGCTTGACCATGATGAGTCATTCGCCGAATGCGATCCGCTGAACCTCCCTCTAGTCGACGCAGTCAGCAATTCGTCCCTCAGCGATCAATCAAGTCGCGAGTACTGCCTCGCTTCGCCCCGCCCACGCTTCATTCAAGACGGCGGACACGACGACGCGAACGTCTCGGACGTTTCGACCCTTTCCACGAACACGGACCTCTTCCCGCCGCGTTACCTGCACCGACACAGCGTATCGTCCGACGATTCGTGGTCGCCCTTCAGCCAATTCCACCGACGCGACGACAGCTCGAGTAATCCGTCGTTCGAAGACCTGTCGTCCGACGATCGCTTGCTTCCATCCACCAATGTCACATCCGGTCCTCCGACGTACGAGGATCTCTTTCCTACCCCGCAGCGCATGGTCCGATCGTGCGATTTTCGTCCAACCGAAGACCTTCCTCCGGCGTATCACGAGGTGAGCGGCATCCGTCCGGCCATGCCGCAGCGTTGTATACCCCCTCCTCCATACGACGTGACCACCCCCATGATGACACGCAGCACATCATCGGACAGACCGGCTTCATCGTCACGACGACGCCAGGCTATCGCCCAGCGATTTCGAACAGTTTTCCAGAAACTCTTCAGATGACAATAGACATTCTCGCAAGATTCTGGTATCATCACGCAATTGGTGCATTTATATGATATCTTCGCATGGACTATTCTTCTTGATCATTTCCAGCTATGCATCACTGTATAAATCATTGAATACGTCCACACCAAACATGTCCTGACCAGACAGAAGTAGTCATGTTTTTTTTGCATTTAGTCACATTACATTGTTTGTTTGTAAAGACATGTTTATTCATTATCCTCGTTTATTGTACAACAATATTGTTTACTTAAGTTAAGTATTTCAGTCAGTTTTTACATCCTTAAAGATTAAGTTAACAGGAGAAAAAGACACGAAAAATAGATGCGTTTGTTATTTTTGTCTTGTTATTTATCATCCACCTCGAGTACGTCACATTAATCTTACATTACAGGTGATTAATTTATGTTACACCTGACATTACTGCTTAACGATGATGAAGTAAAACTATCGACGTTTCAATTTAATCGGACGTTTAATTGGCCACCTGATAATACTCCTGTTCTTAAGTATTTAAACTTAAGCTGGCACTGTAGGAAGCTAAAACAGCACAATTAAAACATAGAGATGGTGAAGCAAAGAGTAGGTAAAACAAAGAGTAGGTAAAACAAAGAGTAGGTAAAACAAAGAGAAATTGAAACACTACATAGTGTATTACAAGCCCAGAGAAACTGCATCTGAGACGCCTAACTTTATTTAATGACCTAATGATGCTTTGGACACCCTGCGAAAAACATTTGAAAGGTAAATTAAATAAAGGTTATATTATGCCTAATGACATTACGTTTGATGAAGCTGACAATGTTGGTGCTGTTAATGACATTTCCGTTATCATAATTATGATAAACAACCTGGTTACTTTCCACTCTACTTAATAATATTCAGAATAATAGAAAAAATTCCTTCGTCACCATCACATTACTATTGGAACGACCAGGAATCTTTTTTCAAATTTAGCATTTCCTGCATATAACGGTACTTTTTCATATATTTATTTTGTTTTTTTTCCCCATTAAATTTGCCTTCCTTAATTGTAGGACACACAGATGACCTTTTCCTTAATGCATTTTCAAATGCAATTCCATACTTTTTGTAATTTGACATTTTTACTTTATTAAAACTACTGCTGTTTTATTCGCCGCTGTAAAAATATTTTTGTTACATTCAAGATGTACCTGATCACAGTAAGTTTACTCAGCCAGATAATAAAGCTTTTTATTTGTATACACGATGGTGTTGTTTTATTCACCTTTATTATTATAAGTGCTATATCTTACATATATAATGACAGTTTAGCTGTGTTCTGTATAATAAATTCTTAAGAAAAATGACGAGCTACGTTTCTGTCTCGGTTCAAATGAAGGGAGGGAACTGTGAAAAAGTGAAACGTGTAGCTTGGCAATGGCGGTTTAGTAGTCATTGGCGAAGGGCCGCTCTTGAAGGGACGCCAACATGCACCTTACCTTTTCATGGCTTGTTAATGTGTGTTGCCATAAATAGATTTCACAGGTACGTACGTATTAATGGCTCAGTCGACTGGAGCGACTGGGATAAAAAAAACCTCGCCTAATTATGTCTACAACTTATGAACTCGAGATCCGAATCCTTCACCCTCTGGTTCTTGGAGACTTTACCGAGTTATTCTATTCCCGGGAAGAGAAGTTTTTCTGGGAGAATCTTGGCGGTGACTCGACAATTAACCAACGAGTCTGTTGGATTTTAAGGCATTGATGTTATTGTAGTATAATGCAGGAAGGTAGTAAAATGGAATTTGAAGTATGGATTTTCAGGTCAGGAGTAAGGCATATTTTGAACAATAAAACGGTATCTGGAAATATTGTAAGCCAATGCTCTTCACTCTGTCTTCTGACTGTGCCAACGTAAAAAAAATAAAAAAAAAAACACACAATTTTGATGAACTGAGATTCCGATTAACACGAGCCTCGTATATATAATACATATTATTATCAAGTACTATCAATTTTATAGTCACTAATGTTTATCTACGTTCCCAGCGTTGTTCATTGATTATTCAATAATAGAGATATTAAATACAGAGAAAAAATATTTTTAACTGCATGTACTCACCGAACTATTAGACACTGAGCGCACGAATTAACAACTATGAACACTCACAAAATTTACTACAAATGGTTTATATACACCTCAAACGTATTATGATGCACCTATCACCTTTTATCCACCCCACTCCCACCCCCTGAACTTATAATGTGAAGACTACCTTCCAATCCCGAGTGAATTCTTGTTTTGTTGGATAAAAAGTAAAGAGTTTATACCATTGTCATTTATTTCTTGAGCATCAGGCGCCTGATCCTGATTTGACCTTGTTACAAGGAAAATGCACGGTTTTGAGTGTTTATTATTCATAAACATTAATATCAGGCGAACTTCCATCAACAATCGCCCCATCAGACACTCACGGCATTTACAATAGCCCGCTTTAATGCAAATCGGAACAAATATTCAAGCATGGAAGTTGTGCTGATTTTCTGGAGTAGGGGTCGAGGAGAAAAATCTCTGGTGTATTCGAATATCTACTGGGACTCGCAACATCTCGCCCGCGACGTAAATGGTTGTGTTAATTGACAAATGGACATAAATGGCAACGACACGTCGG
The DNA here is from genome assembly GCA_011762755.2 of Epimenia babai. Lineage (NCBI taxonomy): Eukaryota > Metazoa > Mollusca > Solenogastres > Cavibelonia > Epimeniidae > Epimenia > Epimenia babai. The sequence goes on along the minus strand of WURV02192607.1, from coordinate 3,933 downwards.
AATAACAGCGTATTTAATAGTAAACAGTCACGAGACTGAGAGCACGTTTATACACCCACGCACTTAAGTGCTTTTCGTATAATCCATAGAACATATAGGCGACATTACAGATATTTATACATCATGATAGATATTTTAAAGTTTCACACGTCGTATTATGCTAACATACATAAAAATATGAGACATTAAATTGTGTTATAAATGCGATGTCATATATTTTACAAATCTCTGTTGTCCAAATCGTTCGATCCTCTGTCAGTTGGTGAATGTAGCAAACAGTTTAATTCAATATCCTCTAACACGTGTTCCTTGCACGCGGTCGATTTCGTGGCGTCGTTACTTCCATTTAGCTTCCACGTGGCATTTTCGGCACAGTTCGTGCTTCTTCGTTCACTTCTGGCGGTTGATTTTATTTGAGGAGACGAGTGTGAGAATGTTGTCATTGACCGCAAACGATATTGACGCCATCTTTTCGTAATTTCGTGCTGGACTTCGGAGTTGAAGAAGCAAAATAAAAGTGCAATTACGACTCCCTGCAAAGAAACATTTTAATCATATGCTTTTTATGAAAATCACTCTATTTGGAACCGGCTTACTCCCAGTAGGTGGGTCCCCAGTCAATCAGGTAAGATACGTTTTACCCAAAGCGAGGCGTACGGAGTGTAGTGATCAAATCGTTGGAATAAAAATCTAAAAGGCCATGGGGTGATCTATGGTCTCGTGAATTTACAACAAAAGACTTTTTCAGAAAAATTCGGTCTGTCCATGTAGATAAGAGGCTTTTTACCGTGTAGGTAGAGCCAGTGGCATGAACGGACGAAAGTCGATTGTCCTCCTAGATACGGTAGTTATCACCGCGGTGTTTTGCCCAAAATAATAAATGAGATTGATCCGTATGTGTTATCAAACACATACATAGGGACCAACGATGGTCTACAACACGGTGACCATGGGTAATTAGCCTATTGCGAATTAACTACCAAAAACATCATCGGATATTACATCTATTGTTGCGCGTCATTCTACGAAAATTGCAGGTGCCTACTAATACTATTCGAAGCTCGTATCACAGATGTATAAAAACCTCCTTTACGGTGATGCCAGGCAGGCAGTGCACTTTGACACTTGGACATCAATACGACGGCTTCGTATCAAGATGAGCTCGTCGTTGTTACGATAATTACAATGTACAAAAATGGTGTCATCTAATCTTTTACCAGATTAAACAACTAGACCATAAAGACCGCTGACCACACTGCCTAGATCCTCTGTTCCTTCGATTAATATGCAGTTAATCATTTTTGTTTTACACGGAAACTAACAAACATCTAATCAACAGATTTCAAGACGGATAAATTTGTACTATCAACTCGCAACGTGCAACTAAACAGCCTTTGTCATAGTCTCCGAGACCTGCATTAAATACCTTATGAGAACCGTCAACGCGGTTATGGCGGACGATAGCCTTTTATGCATCGATATATAAGATGGACCCTCATTGAAATGAAATGTATTTAATTAATAGGTATAATCTTTAGCCTCACACACAATTTACATTAAGTGAAAACATTAACGATTTAATAAGCCGAAGATTAAAGCCCCTTACGTGGAACGAGTTGCAGAACATCTCCACGTACGTTTTGATAAAATCCAGGCGTTCATCGATGCTGTCCGGAAGGGCAATAAACACAATATACTGGACTCCGAATAATGGTATGAGCACTAGTGTCGATTTGGCCAATTTCCTGAAATTCAGGGCTTTTTATAATAGCGAGTGTATCGAGCATATAAGCGAAAGGTGCTCCGAATTTTTAAATTCTTTAATTGTGATATTACAAGCATATTTAGTCAGTCATAAGATAGCCTGACATAATTATTTTAGAAAAAGGCTATCCAATGAAAATAGCGCAGAACTCAGAATTTAACTATTTCATATTTTTTCGGTTGTAGTTTTTGATACCATTTTAATCGTACTGACCAGTCCCATCAAGGACATAGGTTTTTTTCCTGTGCATTTCTCTTCAGCTATTCGAAGAACAATAAAAAGAAATTGAATGTACCACATTTTAAGACTTTCAAAAATTTATTAAAACTCGCGCTTTCCGATATCTTTGTACTTGTCCTGTATATGAATGTGTGTTTTACTTATTCTCACTCATTCACCTGATGAAACATTCCCTGTGTAAGAGAAATCTGGTGTTTCAATAAATTTTCACTAGTCTTGAAGAAGTTTATAGAAGGTGCAACATTCTATTCCTTGTTATTTATAATTTTGTCCATTAAGACATTTTTTATTCGCAATATTTTAATAGGTATTCAACCTTATGCATATCATACCTTTCAGCGCAGATGTAATACCTTCGAGACTCGAGTATAACCCGTCAAAAATGATATTAAATGTCTCTCTATTAAATGGCTCGCTGGGAATAATTGTCGCAAAAATTCGAATGGTTTCGCTGACGAGTCCAGTGTTCTGCCACTCGACTAACTGCCTCACAGAATAGAGAAGTTGTTTACAGTTCAGACACTAAGAATTGCCTTTGCATACGTCGGTTGCAGACGCCCAATCTTATAGGTTAACGACGTAGAAATC
>WURV02192596.1:0-10884 GCA_011762755.2 Epimenia babai | reverse complement strand
GTCGTAGACCGTCTCGACCACTGGCGCGCGCATCGGCAGGCCAACCGCTTCAACCTGCCCCGCGATCTGCAGCGCGTCGTCCGCCGCAAGAGAGCCTTCGTAGCCGCGCCACGCATCGCCGCCGGCTTCCTTGGCGACGAACGTGACCGACGCCTCTTGCAGCGAAGACCCCGGCGCGCGCACCATAGAAAACTGCCCTGCCATCCACAGCGCACCGACATGGCCAATCATCCCGCGAGTCGCGTGAAGGGTCAGCTCGAGGGTGAATGCGTCGCTAGCGTCTACCATGCATGCTCCTGGCGGGCGGCAAAGGCCCTACTCGAACGAGCACACGCTGCGCCACATGGCAACACCTGTCAACAGGCGTCGGCAGGACACCCGTCATCCCTCATCAGCCGCTGCAACTCGTCGCGTCGCCAAGGCTCCCCACCTGCCCACACCCGTTACGCGATGCACCGCTCCCGCTAGCAATCCACGATGATCATCCGCCCACTCTGGCTGCCGCTCGCCCTGCTCACGTTCGCGATCACACCGCTGCACGCCCAGCAAGACGGCCCGCAGCAACTTCCGCCGCGTGGCGGAGAACGTCTGCTGCGACAGGTCTACCTGACGCTGCCCGTCGCCAACGATCCGGCACCCGGCTCGCTGCAACTGTCCTACGGCGCAACCGCGATGACGTCCGCCGAGCTCAAGCAGACGCTCGCGAAAGGAGTGCGCTGGCACTTCGGCCGCACGATCTGGCCGGTGTTGCACATCACCCAGCCGCTGCAATTCGACATCGAAGGCGCCAGCGCAGAGCGGCGCGGTCGCTACCAACTGCCCGCTGGCCGCTTCGTCGTCAGCATCCAAAACGGTGACGATCGCCGCCACCTGGTGTTCACGCGGGCCGACATCGTCGAGCAATCACGAATCGCTCCCGCGGACGCCAACCTGCTCGTCGGACTCGGGGGCACCTATGTTCCCGTCGAGCTGCTCGAATACGACCACGCCACCGCGACACCATCCGTCAGATTGACGAGCGACGAGCCGAGCAGTTCGTCCGGCGCCATCGAGATCCAAGTGGGATCGTGTGCGTTCACCGCGGACTTCACGCTGCAACCCGTGGTCAAGGAGAAGGGCAAGCACGTCGACGCCCGCATGGATGCGCTGCTCGCGCGCTTCGACGTCGCGCAGCCTATCCGCCATGCGCTGCTCACCGTGCCCGGCCGCGTCGAACTGTTCTCCCTCGATCCTGACTCGCTCGAAGACGACGAACAAGGCGAGCCACAGCGCGGCGCCGACCGCTTCCACGGCTACCGCATCCTCGGCCGCAAACCTCTCGATATGGCAATCGAGACCGAACGCGCGCAAGCGAGCCTGCTGCAATCAATGCTGCGCGAGAGCATCCTCGCGCACCCCGATGACACGGTCTACGACTGCTTCGAACCGAGACACGGCCTGCGCATTCGCAGCGCCGGCGCACCGATCGACCTGGTGATCTGCTTCGCCTGCGAACAGGTTTCGGCCTACCAAGACGAGCATGCGCTCGACGGCTTCCTGATCGTGCGCACGTGGGAACCGCGCGTATCGGCCTGTTTCCGGCGGTTTGGGCTGACGATCGCCAAGTAGCGGCTGGTAGCGCCTAGCTCCGCTGCAGTCGACGGATCACCTGCAACGCGCGACGCCGCTCGTACAGGTGTTCCCGCACCTGCAACTCCGGAACCACGCGCGGCAAGCGCGTGCCATTGCCGTGCCATCGCTTGCCGGGCTGGTCATCACGCGGGTTGCTGAGGTACGCAGCGGACGCGGTGCCGAGTGACCATTCGACCATCGGGCGTGGGCTGCGGCCGGCGAACAACATCAAGCGAGGCGACAGTGGGCCTTGCAGGTCGAGTTCGAGTTCGAACCCACCGCGCAACAGCCAGCGGAGGTCGTCGCGTTCGGCGCGGCGCAGTTTGGCACCCGCGGGGAAGATCGCTTCGCTGCGCTGGCTGACCGCGTTGATGGCGCCGATCGCCTGACGCACCTTGGCGTTGGCTTCGCGGTGCTGACGTTGCATCGTCGCCAGCGACTTGCGCAACGGTTCGGTGAGTACGACGAGGCGTTCGCTCGGGGCGTCTTCCCGACGAGCTTCTTCGACCAGAGCTCGGTCGAGCACGACCAACGGCCCGAGTGCGAGCGGTCGGTAGAGATCACCGCCATCGCCACACGCGGCGAGGCGCACGCCCGCCCAATGGCTGCGGCGCGCTTCCGCCTTGGCGGCACTGCCGCGCCGCCAGGCATGCAGCGCGCGGCCTTGCTTCGGAACGACGAACACATCGCGCACGCGATTGCGACGACTCTGCGCGAGCACGATGCGCACGCGATCGCCGTCAGCAAGAAGCAGCTCGAGGCCCGCCGGATACGGCCCCGCCGCCTCGCCGCTGCGCAGGTGCACCACGCCGTCGGGAGAGACCAACAGTTCGCGGCCCGACGGGAACGTCAACTTGACGCCGACGGCTCGGCAGGCAACGTGCACGCCTCCGGCCGTCACGCAGCCATCGCGAACATGCCAGCGCGCGCGTTCGATCTTGCCCTTGATGCCACCATCGCCGAGACCGAAGTCGCGCACCGCGATGCCTTCGCGCGCGTCCGACAACACGACCTCGGGCAAGCGCAGCTTGGGCGGACCGACCGGCGCCTGTTGTTGCGAAGGAAGCGTCGCCGTCGCGACGACGCAGCCGAACAGTTGCACCAAGAGGCCCTTCACATGGGCTCTATCGGCGCGCGAAGGGTCCGTTCTTCAATCAGGGCAAGACGGTCAGAAACGCCGGCATGCTGAGCACCAAGCCGGTCGCCGGATCGAACGTAACTCCTTGCCACACCAGCGTCCGGCCCGCCAACGATGGGGCGTTCGGCACCGCGACGCTGGCAGTCAGATCGGAGCCGAACACACCGATCGCCTCGGCGCCGTAGCCAACCGGCAACATCCAGGTCTTCGCCGCGAAGCCCGGCACGAGCATCGGCGCGGCGTGCTCCCCGAGAAACAGCGCGCCGAGATGGCCGACCGGGCCGGTCAACGACGCGTCGGCGGTGCCTCCGATCACGGCTGGTGACGCGACCACGAACGCGACCGGCGACGTCACGGCGTTCACGCCTACTTCGATGCTGCCGACGACCGTCGTTGACGGCGACAGCTGTACCGAGCCAACGCCTTGCATGGCGACGCTCGGCGAGAAGAACATGCCTTCGACAAGCGATGCGCCGGCGATGCGTAGCGACGAAGCGTTGAGAGCAATCGCCCCCGACAGCGCCATGATCGAACAGTCGAGCAACTGCACGTCGCTGTCGTCTGCCTGCAAACCAATGCCGAGGTTTGGCTGCGTTTGCACGCCGATCATCACTGCGTCGCTGCGTTCGACGGTGACGGCCGCGGCCATACCATTCGCACGAAAAGGACCGCACTGATCGATGGAGGCCTGCCTGCAGTCCCGCAGCAACAACTGCGCGGCGATTCCTGAATAGGGCCCTTCGTCGAAGAACAGACCCTGCAACGACAGCGGGCCATCGCACGCATCACACATCACCGACAACGCACCGCCAAACGAACTGCGCAAGCGGATGCCACGCAGCACGACGGGCTGGTCCGGCGCGGTGCCGGTTACCGTGATCGCAGTCGTTGCAAATGGATTCGCCGTGACGACCACACCGGCCTCGCCGAAGATCGCAATCGCCTTGTTCTGGATCGCGAACGGCGCGTAGACCCCTGCGCGCACTTCGAGAACGGCACCGCTCGGCACCGACGCGACCGCCGTCGCGATGCTGGTGAAGCTGCTCCCCGGCGCGCCGCTCGCATCGACGACCAACACCTGCGCCGGCATCGACGCCACAGCGAGCAGCGCCACCAACCACTTCGCGAGCAGATGCATGTCGGTAGCTTAGACCCTCACGCCCAACTGCTCGGCCATCGCGTGCAGGAACGCGCCAACGTCGGTCACGATGCCCTGACTTTGCGCCGAACCGCGATCGCTCAGCTTGCTGACTACGGCTGGATGGATGTCGACACAGACCGTTCGCACATCCGCCGCGATCATGTTGCCGGTGCCGATGCCATGCAGCATCGAGCTCAGAATCACCACCAGCCCGGCGTTCTCCAGGATCTTCGCGTATCCCGCCTGCGCCGCGATCAACTCCATCTCGGTGTCCGGCAACGGCCCGTCATCGCGAATCGATCCCGCCAGACAGAACGGCACGCGCGAACGCACACACGAGTGCATCACGCCCGATGTAAGGATGCCGGCATCGACCGCCGCCGCGATGCTGCCCGCACGCCGCACGGTGTTGATCGCACGCATGTGATGCATGTGGCCGTGCACCGCCGGCCGCCCCGTCTTGAGCTCCACGCCAAGGCTGGTGCCATAGAGCGCCGCCTCGATGTCATGCACCGCGAGCGCGTTGCCGCTCAACAGACCATCGACATGCCCAGCGTCGAGTATCGCCGACAACGCCGGCCCGGCGCCGACGTGCACAACAACCGGACCTGCGACCAACACGACTTTGCGCCCTTCGTTGCGAACGCGGCGCCATTCATCCGCGATCTGCTCGACCTGTGCGGCGAGCCGACGTTCCGAACTGACGCCCCCCTGCATGAAACCGAAGCGACCTTCCTGCAGCTTGCGCGTGGTGTGCGGCGTCACCCGGATGCCGGCGAACCCGACGACCAATCGCTGGCCCTTGCGCAGGTCGCGCAGCTTGACGCAGTGCAACGTGCCGTCGTCATCGACAATCGCCGCATCCATGCGTTGCCGTGTCACCGCCACCCATCGCCCAGCGACGCGCACTTCGGTCGCCAGATTGGTCGTCGAGTAGAACGCCTCCGGCGCCGTGCCGTCGATGTCGACGGTCTCCCAGACCGCGTCATCGGTCTCGGTTTCGCTGAGCCCGAGCGACATCAGATCGGCGCGTACACGATCGAACGTCACCTCGTCCGGCGCCGTGACTTCGAACTCGAGGTGACTGTCGTCGGTGCGCAACTGCCCGATTTCGAGTCTGGTCACCTCGTAGGCCGCACCGGCAGCGTGAACGGCCTCCATCGCATCGGAAAGCAGGCCTGAGTCGATCAGGTGCCCGCGGGCCTGGAACTTCGCAACGATTGGCTTGCTCACCGGCGGAAGGTAGCCCGCAAAACCCGATCTGACCAGCGAACCACCCGCGACGATCGCGCGTTGCACGGCGAGCACGCCCTCGCCTGGTCCCTCCCCCTCGACGGACCGTACAGGGGGTGTTGGTGCTGACATGCAAACTGCGTACGGTTCGAAGCGAATGTCCTCCCTCGCAAGTCAGCTCGTCGCCGCCGTCAGCCAGAGCGTGCACGGCAAAGAAGACGCCATCGAGATGGCCGTCATCACGTTGTTCGCCGGCGGACACCTGCTGATCGAAGACCATCCCGGCGTCGGCAAGACGCTGCTCGCTCGCAGCCTCGCCCAGGCGCTCGACCTGCCGTTCCAGCGCATCCAGTGCACCGCCGACCTGTTGCCAAGCGACCTGATCGGCGCCCAGATCTACCACCCGCGAACGGGCGAACTGACGTTCCGCCAAGGGCCGGTGTTCACGTCGGTGCTGATGGCCGACGAACTCAATCGCACACCGCCGCGCACGCAGTCTGCACTGCTGGAGTGCATGGCCGAGCGCAGCGTCACCGTTGACCGCACGACCTATGAACTGCCCGATCCGTTCTTCGTAATTGCGACGCAGAACCCCCTGACCGCGGCCGGCACCTACATGTTGCCGGACAACCAACTCGATCGCTTCTTGCTGCGCATCGAGATCGGCCACCTCGAGCCCGACTTCGAAGTCGACGTGGTCGCGCGCGAAGACGGCCATCGCCTGGCAACCTCCGTCGAGCGGGTCGCCACGCGCGAAGATCTGGCGGCAGCGCGCGCTGGCGTCGACGCCGTTCGCTGCGACCGCGAGCTTGCGGCGTTCATCGTCGAACTCGCGAACCGCACCCGGCTGTCACCCGACATCGTGCAAGGTGTCAGCACGCGCGGTGCGCAGGCGTTGCACCGCGCGTGTCGCGCGCGAGCTTTCGTGCACGACCGCGACTTCGTCGTACCCGATGACGTGCGTGCGCTGTTGGTTCCTTCGTGGGGCCATCGACTGATGCCGCGCGGCGGCGGCAGCGCCGATGCGCAACTGCACGAGATCCTCGCCGAAACGCCCCTGCCCGACTAACGCCGCGATGGCCACTCCCAGCAGTTCGATGGAGCTGACCCCGCGCGGCCGTGTGCTCGCGTGGCTGTCTGCGCTCGCGATCGGCGGCGCCTGGATCGGCGGCGACGGCAATGCGCGCCTCGCGGCGGCGATGCTGACGGCGCCGTTGGTCGTCGACTTCATCGCCAAGCAACGCCGGCTGCATCACACCAGCGTGCGTGTCGCGCCGCGCCGTACCTCGGTCGGCGCGATGTTCACTGAAACGCTGATCGTCGAACATCGCGGCCGTCGTTCGCTACGCCATTGCCAGATCCACGAACCGCGCGCGATGCGCGGCGAACCGCCGGTGCTGCTGCCGACACTCGACCCGTTCGAGCCGGCGCGCGTCACGATGCGGCAGCGCAGCATGATCCGCAGCCACGTGCTCGAACGTGTCTTCCTGCTGCGCTCCGAATGGCCGCTCGGGATGTTCGCGTCGCAATCCGTGGTCAGCACCGCAACCGACCTGATCACCGAACCTCGTCGTGTCGCGCTGCAAGCCGACGTGCTCGACGCCGCGGCGGACGCCGATAGCGCGCCCTACGATCGCTCGCTGTTGCCGGGGCCAGAGTTCGTGGCGCTGCGCGAACACCATCTCGACGAAGATGCGCGCGGTGTGCATGCCCTTCGCAGCGCTTCGATCGGCACGCTGGTCCGCCGCGTCACCCGCGGTCGCATGCCGCGCACCGTTGGCGTCGTGCTCGACCTTCGCCGGCCCCCGGGTCAACGTCGCGGCCGCGGCCTGCGGCGATTCGAATGGAGCCTTGGCGCGTTCGCCTCATTGATCGAGGTGCTGCACGCGCGCGGCAGCGAGTTGTGCGTGCACGTGCTCACCGCCGAGCCCGAGCGGCTGACGGTTGGCACTGCCAGTCAGGTCGCGGAGCTGATGACGATGGCGTCTGAGGTCAGCCTCAGCAGCCACCACATGCTGCCACCGGAACAGCTCAACGAACTGACCACGCTCGAGCACAGCTATTGGATCGCGGCCGGCGGCTACACCGACGCGCCGGAACGGCGCAGCTTGCAAGGCGAACACACGCTGATCGGGGACAACGCATGACCGCGATCCAGGATCCCGCGCCGCGTTCGCTGCAACTGCTCGCAACGATCACGATCTTCGCCGCCGCAACCCTGGCACTGGTCAACCTGCCGGCCGAAGAACTGCCCGTTGAGTGGCTGCTCGCCTTTTCCTTGCCCGGCGCGATCCTCGGCTCCTGGTCCCGCACGCAACGCACGCCCTGGCAACGCGCCCTGTTCGCCGTACTGCTGCAGGCCGGTGCGTGCTGGGCCGCGCTCGAACTGGTCGGCCCGATGACGCGGCCGGCTGCGCTCGCCTGCACGATCTTGCCGCCGCTGGCGTTCGCAACCTCGCGCAATCACGATGCCGACCCGTCGCTGTCGTTGTTCCTCAGCTTCTGTGTACTGCTGGTCGGCATCATCCTCGATGGCCTGCATCTGCCGATTCTGATCGGCTACGGACTGGTCGCGATCTTGTCGCTGCACGCCTCGACGCTGCTCGCCAGTCATCGCTCGGCCAGCATGCGACATCGCCCCGTCAGCCGCCTTCGCCCTGTCGATGCCGCGGCGACCAGCATGCTCGCATGCTCATGCCTGCTGGCCATGTTTGCGATCGATCGCACGCTGCGCTGCTTGCCGTCGCCGAGTCGCGCCGTGCAACAGGACGCCGCGCAAGCCGGCCATCGCAACGGCAAGGGCCCACGTTCGGTTGGACTCGACGACTCATTCGTGCTCGATGGCGACGCCGGCAGCACGTTGAACAGCCTGAAGGGCGAACAACTCGTACGCATCGCGCACACCGGCGACCGCCCGGTCTCCGACCGCCTCTACCTGCGTTGCGGGTTCTTCTCCGAACCGAAGATGGATCGCTGGGAGATCGGCACGCTGCAACTCTCCGAGCCGACACGCACCGATCGACTGCGCATCCGCCTGCCGTGGTCAGGGATTCCGGTGCAGCAACTCGATATCGAGCGCTACTCCGGCGCCCGCAAGTTCCTGTTCTTGCCGCCCGGCTCGATCAACGTCGAAGGCATCAGTGACCTGCGCATCGATCGCATGCGTGAGTGGGTACGACCCGCACAGCCCAACGACGACCTCTACTCGATCCTCTACCAGCAGGTCGCACCGCCAGAACCGTACGCGCGCTTTGATCCACGTGCCGCCCAGCTCGGCATGCTGCAGTTGCCGCAGAACCTCGATCGCGACGCGCTGCTCGCGCTGATGAACGACTGGGGTGTCAGCAATGAGCCGCTGCAAGCGATGGAGGCCATCGCGCGCGGACTCGCGAAGCGCTGCCGCTACCAACGTCGCGAACCGATCGGACCGTTCGCGCATGCGATCGAGAACTTCCTGTTCGCGGAAGGGGATCGCTACGGCTACTGCATGCACTTCGCGACCGCGGCGACCCTGATGCTGCGACTGCAGGGCATTCCGAGCCGGCTTGGCGTAGGCCTCTACGGCGGCGAAGCCGAAGACGACGGCCTGACGCGCGTCTATGGCTCACAGCACGCGCACGCCTGGGTTGAGATTCCGTTCGAGGGCAGCGGCTACTACATCTACGACCCGACGCCGCCCGATTCGCGGGGCCGCGGGTTCGTGCCGGACAACAATCCGCTCGCCGACGCGGGCGGAGGTGACGCCGCCAACTCGTCCTCGCTGCAGCCTGCCGTGCGCGCCGCCACCAAGGCACTGAGCGAGCCCTGGCTGTGGGCCATCGTGCTGCTCGTCGCACTGGTGATCGCAATGATCCCGCGCCGCCAACCGAAGCCGCCCAAGGTCGCAGAGCCAGTGTTTGCACGGCATGCGCGGCGCTCGCTGATCAAGCTGCTGCGCACGCTAGCCGCAGCCGGGCTGACGCGGTCCCGCGGCCAGACACTCGAGCTGTTCGCCAAGGAGATCGAACGCCGCGGGCAGCTCCCGGCCGAGGTCAAGTTGGCGTTCACGACCTATCAGGAAGTTCGCTTCGGGGGCCGCCCCTACAACGACGAGCGGCACGAACGCATGCAGCGTGCCGTGCGCAGCGCCATCGAACTTCGCGACGATCAGCGCGCCACGGCGGAGCACGACGCCGCACCGGCGACCGGCCAGTAGTAGTCGAGACGCAGCACACCCGGCTCGGCGCTAGCAGCGAGATCGCCACCAAGACGGCGCTGCGCGACGACGGCACCGAGCAGGTGCTCCAGTTCCGGTTCGTTCGCCAGTCGAGACAGCATGCCGTTCTGTGCTTGCACGAAGCCAGCGAGACGCTCCGAGGCTTGCTGTTCGACCCCCATCGCTTCGCAGGTCAACCGCACGCGCTGGCGCTTGCTGGTTGGCAGCGCAGCCGGTTGCAACGCCATCGCCAGCCGGAGCGACGAGGCTCCAGCCGCCACGATCGCGTTGAGGCCGTGCATCACCGCCTGCCCCGCTTCAATCGCAACCGTGCGCACACTGGGCAGGGAGGACTCGGCATCGACCTCCAGCTTGACGCCGCGCGCCGCCATCGCCTTGCGCAACACCGCCAGCGCGTCGTCCAAGACCACCTTGGCCGGCACGAGTTCGCGCGGCGACGGCGACCGCGCCAACCATCTCGCGACGACCGACGCCATGCGCGCACCCGCCTTGGTGCCGCGCTCCAACTCGCCGAGCAACCGCTGCTCTGCGGCATCGCCAACCTGCATCTGCGCGTGCCCGACGATGCCGAGCGCCGCGTTGAAGTGGTGGTTGAGGTCGTGCGCAATCGTGCCCGCCATCGCACCCAACGCGCGCAAGCGCAGCAGCTCGAGTTCGCGCGACGCGGCGCGTTCACGTTCGCTGACATCGCACGCACGAAGCCAACGGCAATCATCCAGAACGCTCAGGCTCAACTCCCAGAACGTGCCATCGACGACCAGCAGCTCGAAACCACCTTCGCGAAGCGCAACCAGTTGATCGTGCGACAACGGCAGATCCGCGAACGATTGGGCATCGCCAGCAACATCGCGTAGCCACGGAATCGCGGCGGGCGTGGCGGCTACCAGTTTGTCTTCGGAGCCGACATGGACGAGCACATCACGCAGCAACCCGGCAGGAATCTGTGGCGAGAACTCCATGGCGAGCATCCTACGGAAGCGCTGTCAGTCGCGCCCGCCCTCGATCGAGAGTCACGCGGCAATGACGTAACAGATCCACACCAAGAACACCGTGCACCGGGAACAACTGCGGCCGGCCACGACTCACGACCGGCAAGGTGACGTCGCGAAACCGAGCCTCGGAGCAATGCAGTACCAGATCGCGCACTTCACGCACGGCCACGACGCCGCCGCCGACCGTCCGCACTCGCCGAAACGATGGCACGGCGCGCGACTCGCCATCGTGCAGCCGCCGCACCCCGGCTTCGGTCAAACTCGAGTGGCTCGCACCGGTATCGAGCACGAACCACAAACGAATGCCCTCGATCATCACCGGCACCAGGCAGCGCCCCTCGGCACGCACCGTCTGCACGGATTGGCCAGGCGGCAAGCCGACGGGCAACTCGACGACCACGCTGCCACGCTCCGGATCGACGATCAACCGACACGCCGCCAGCAAGTCGAGGCCCAACACGCCGCGCGGCACGCGGTGGTCGAGTTCCTTCAGCTGGTCGAGTATCGAGTATAGAGACGATCGGAAGACGAGGCGAACGTCCGAAGAGAAGTT
>WURV02192585.1:0-12281 GCA_011762755.2 Epimenia babai | reverse complement strand
AACACCAGCTGCGAAACCTGGCCCAGGAGCTTTTTAAGCACCCCGAATGGTCCGTGGTGGTGAGCATTCAGGCCCGTAAGGTGGGCGGCGATGATTTGGCCCAAAAGCGCGCCCAGTCTGTGCAAAGCTTCGTACAGGCAAGTGCGTTGCGGGGAGCTTCTGTGAGCGTGTCCCCGTGGAGCGCGGGCAAAGTGTCCCGGCAGGGGAAATTCTCAGGCATCTCGGTGCTTGTGCTCGAACCTCCTGCGCCGCCCAAGCCTGTTGAATCCAATACCCCAGCGCCCACGAAACCGGGCGTGGCGAAGAAGGTCACGCCCGCGAAGAAAGCCCTGCCGGCGAAGAAGCCCGCTGCGAAAAAGCCATGAACCCGTCCACCCCCCGCTCGACTCCATCGCTGCGCTTGCCACTGGCAGTGCTCGCAGCTGCAGCAACCCTGAGCGGGGGTTCCAGTGCATCGGCCCAAAGCCGCGCTCAGACTGGCGTAAGCGCCAAGCTGATGATCGCTCCCTATGGCCGGCCGCGGCCGCGCAAGCCCAAGCCTACCGGAGGCCATATACTGGGCCGCTTTGGACCGAAGCATGCACAGGTCATGGCGACCTCCGGGCCCAACAGTTCGGTGCGAAACGGCATGCTGCGCATGGCGCGCCGGGCGGAAACTCGTGCCAAGCCCGTATTTCAGCGGGCGTGGGTGCGGGCGCCGAGCAAGACCAAGCTGGCGGTGATGGCCCGCTGGGCGCGCCGCCCTCTGCCAGAGGACGTTCGAAAATTCTTGGTGCAAGCGCTTGCCACTGGCGGTCATCGCTCGCCCCCCGGCTCCGCAGCTCGAAATGTGGTGGAGGTGGCCGGCCTGCTGCTTGCCCGTGAAGGAAGTGCCTCCGCGGTGCGGCACCTGCTCAACTGGAGCGCCCAAGGCAAGGAGCAGGCGGAGATCGCCCAAAGGGCGCTCTTGGAGTACCCGCCCAAGTCGTGGGACGTGCGTCCCAAAGGCGAAAAGGGCGCAACCAGTGCACAAATCCAACTATGGTCCCGGCTTGGGGACCTCCGGGCAGTGCCGGCGCTCCGAAAAGCACTGAGCTCTCAAAGCCTCGAGGACCGACGCAAGGCCCTCTTGGCGCTCGTGGGAATGGGGGATGGGTACGGGATTCGGGTCGCCCGAGGCTGGGCCAAGGCCGCTTCAAAGGAAGCCCAAGCGTTGGGCATCGAGGCTCTGCTGCTAAGCGCGCCCCAGGAAGCTCGGCCCCTGCTACTGGCCGCGCACAAATCTGGGAAAGCCAAAGCCAGCGGGAGCAAGCCGTCCAAGGACCCGCAAGCTCCCTCAACCTGGCTGACGCTCGCCCTTCGGCACCCCCACGTGGACTTCGTCCCCTTGATGGGCTCGGCCCTGGGCAAGCCCGGCGACCAAGCAGCTGTGCTCGCCGCCCTAGGCGCCGCCAAGGGTCCTGGGGCCAAAGTGCTGGGGACATTCTTGACGGGTCACCCCAAGGCATCCGATGGCGCCCTCGCGCTGATGCGTAACCCCAGCGACGAAGCCGCCGACGCCATCGCCGGTCTAAGCGCCAAGCGAGCCACCGCGGCCATGGGCGTCTTGGCGTGCCATGGCCGCAAGGCTTGGCTCGGCCGAGGGCCCTCCGATTGCCTCGCCCCGGCCAAGGGGCAGCTGGCGGCCGACGCAAGCCGCAGCCTGGAGGCCCAGTTGGCCGGCTTTCGCGGCGACCACATGCCCGCCGAGTGGACCAAAGACGCCGAGCGCTCGAGCGCGTACCTCAGGGGCGCTTGGGCGTCCGACGGAGCGCTGCCCAGCCTTTCCAAAGGTCCAATCTTGGAGGAAATCGGCGCGCTGGCCTGGCTTGAGCACCCCCTGGCACCGGGCGTGAGCAACCAAGCCCTGGTGCGGACCGTTGAAAGGCACGGCGCAGCGGCGCCATTGGCGCTGAGGGCCCTCGCCATGCGTTCGCCCCGCCGCTTGCGTAGCCTGCTGAGCAGCTACTGGAAAAGCGGTGACCTCGACCTGCGCGCCCATCTCGCCTTTGGCCTTGGCCTTAGCCGGCGCCCCGGCGCCACCGCCGAGCTCCTAGGCAACTACCGTAGCCAGCAGTCCGCCCACGTGCGCCGGGCCATCTTGCGGGCCTTGAGCGCTCGCCGGGGGGTGCCCCGGGGATTCTTGTTTGAGATCAGCGCCATCGATGTAGACCAAGGCTGCCGGCGCCTGGCCAGACAAGCGCTTCGAGGTCAGTCCTTGCTTCCCCGGGCCCGGGGGCCATGGACTGCGTGGGTGCACGTGGCCAATGGCGAGCGTACCGCCCCCCGCGAGCGGCTCCTGCGCTTGCGCCTGGCCAACGGCCTCGTGGTACCGCTGCTCGCTCCGCGCCACGGCCACCTTGTGCTACCCCACCTCGCTTCCGGCGGGGCGGAACTTCGAAGTACGCCCCTGCCCGCTCCCCTGCAATCGGCTCCCAAACAACCCGTAGATAAGAAGAGATCTGCGTCGAAGCCTCCCGTGGCGCAGGCTCCGAAGCCGTAACTTGAAGTAAGTCCTAGTATGAAGGCTCTAAGGGCGCGCCCCCACGCAAGAAACTGGGGCGCCCGCTCGTGAGCAAACCCGGAGATCACCCCGCTATGCCCAAAAAGAAGCCCCCCACCTTCGAAGCCGCCATCGCCCGCCTGGGGGTTATCGTGGAGGAGTTGGAGTCCGGTGAGTTGCCCCTGGATGACTCCCTCAAGCGCTTCGAAGAGGGCATCGCCCTGGTGCGCCAGTCACAACAGCAGCTCCAGTCGGCGGAAAAACGCCTGGAAGAGCTGCTTAGCGTGGGGGAGGACGGCGTCGCGCACACAGCCACCATCCCCATGCATGGCGATGACTTAGGATTCCTCGCCTGCGAGCCCAGCAGCCTCACGAGCCCGCTGCAAATCCCGCTTTTCGTAGGCCATCACGATCTTCTGCACCAAGGGATGACGCACCACATCTTTTTCCGAGAAGGTGCACATGCCGATGCCCTTGATATTACCCAGCAGATGGCGCGCCTCGGCCAAGCCGCTCACCCGGCCCGCAGGCAAGTCCACCTGGGTAATGTCGCCGGTAACCACCGTGCGGGTGTCCTGCCCCAAGCGGGTGAGAAACATGCGCATCTGTTCGCTGGTGGTGTTCTGCGCCTCGTCCAGCACCACGAAGGAGTGGTTCAGCGTTCGCCCGCGCATAAAGGCCAAGGGCGCCACCTCAATCTGACCGTGGCCCACCATGGACTGAGCTTTTTGAAAGTCCACCATGTCGTGCAAGGCATCGTAGAGAGGCCTTAGGTAGGGATTGACCTTTTCCGCCAGGTCCCCGGGCAAAAACCCGAGCCGTTCCCCCGCTTCCACCGCCGGCCGGGTGAGCACGATACGCCGCACCTTCTTCTCCAGAAGCAACGACACCGCCATGGCCATCGCAAGATACGTCTTGCCCGTTCCCGCAGGCCCGATGCCAAAGGTGAGGTCATTTCGCCGAATGGTGGCCAAGTAACGGCGCTGGGCGGGCGTCTTGGGCACAATGCTGCGCTTTTTTCCCGGCAAACGCACCGCTTCATCCACCAGGCTCTGGGCGGAGAATTGAGGGTCGTCGCTCACGCTATCCACCACCCGGCGTACGTCGGCGGAGCCAATGCTCGCCCGCTTTGCCAAGAGGGCAAGCTCAGTCACCGCCCGCTGCCCCCGCTCCACCGCAGCCACTTCGCCCATCAGCAAAACCTGCTGGCCGCGCTGGGCCACTTCGATTTCCAGCGCCTCGGCAATCACCTTGAGCAGCGTGCCCTGCGGTCCCACAAGCCGCCGCAATACTTCACTATTTTCAATCTCAACCTGACGAGCAATAGGCTCGGTCATAAACCCTCTCCCTCTGCCGCGGCCACCGCCAGCCGCCCCCGAATTGGTGCGGCGTAGCCAAGTAGTGCACACGCTTTTTCATTGGTGACCAAGATCCCCTTTCGGCGCAAGGGGGAGCGAGTAGCTTGGCCTTTTGGCCCAAGACAGCTAAAGGGGTTTCAATGAGATAGGCAGTGCCGTCCGGTTCAAAACCCTGGCCCACCGTCTAAACATGACCACCTCGACCGGGAAGAGACTCAGATGACCCATCGTTCACTAGCCTCCGTGCCTGCCGCCCTAGCCCTATCCATGCTTGGATGGACTTCTGCCGCCACGGCCCAACCCGCGCCTGTCGTGGCCCCCCCCAAGGGCATGGACCAAGCGGCGCCCGAGCCTGCCGCCGAACCCACGGACACCCGCCCCCGCGTGCCACTCGCTGGCTACTACAACGGGCGGTTCTTTATGCGCAATCGCACCAACAGCGTCCGCTGGGTGCCCATAGGCTTGGCCCAGGTGGACTTGGCAAGCTCCTTTGGTCCGGGCCTCGCGGACCTCACAGGCCCCGCCGCAGCACCGTTGGGGCCCCGGGGCAATGTCACCCGCGCCCAGATTGGTTTCACTGGACACCTCTTCGATCGCTGGCACCTGATGGTCAACGGCATCGTGGACAAGCGCCCCTTGCGGGCCGCCCAGGCCTTCGTGGATGCCGAGGTTACCCCATGGCTGCACACCACCATCGGTCAGGTGAACGTTCCGCTCACCATGAGCGTCCGCACCCCCGTTCCGGCGTTTAACTGGCTAAACCGGCCGGTAGCGGCCCGATTTGTGGCCGCCAACCTGCAGGACCAAGGCCTGATGGTCTGGGGCGAAACCAAGAAAAAGTTCTTCCGCTACGAGGTTGGCGCATTCGGCGGCGACGGCGCAGTTCGGGGCCAGCAGGACCGCAATGTGGACGCCATGGGCCGGCTGATGCTCCAGCCCCTCGCAAACTCCGATAGCGGCGCCAAGGACTTTCATATCGGCTTTGGCTTCCTGGTTGGCAAGCGTCAAAAAACCCGCGTGAACTACGGCGTGCCCGGCGTGACCAGCAACCAGGGCTACCAATTCTTCAGCGGCACCTATGTGGACTCTAACAACCGCACCATTGCCATTATCCCCTCCAGCAATCAGCGGGTCTTGGGCTTTGAAACCCGCTTGCCCTGGGGCCGTCTGGATCTGCGGGCGGAAGGCTACCATGTGCTGCGCCAAACCCGGGAAGCGGTATCGGGGCTGGAAGCAAACAATACGGAGCGTTATGGCGAACTCAAGGCCACCGCTGGCTATGTCTCCATCGGTTACTTCGTCTGGGGTGACCCCAAACTGCGTCCCGGCGCCGGACGCTTCGTCGCGCCCGACGTCAACCTCAAGAAGAAAATCGCGCCGCCGAGCACACGCCACGGCCTGGAAGTTCTCGCCCGCGTGGAGGCCATTCGCGGCACCTACGAAGGGGCTTCTCGCTCGGGCATCGTGGGGGATCTGGGCGCCAGCCAAGACATGAAGCTCAACGTCATGGCCGTGGGCTTGCGCTACTTCGCCACCCGCCACGTGCGCATTTTGGCGAGCTACAACTACTACTCCGCACCCGGCGCGGGCATTGGCCCCACCAGCTCCAACCTGCTGCAAGGTCCGGGTAACCGCGCGAATGACGCCGACGGCAACCAGATGCACGAAATTGCCATGCGCGCGCAAATGGCCTTTTGAACTTTTGCGTAACAGGCGCTATGTGGGCGTCTTGCCATTATGTCTGCGCCCACAAGCCATCCAACCCCAGCCCCTCCCAGTGGGGCAACCAGTGAGGCGGAAGCCGATCGTCCCTTGACCAGCTCCGCTCCTCCCCCCCCAGACGCAGAAGGTGGCCTGTTTTGGCGCATCGGCGGCATGGTGCGCACGATTCGCCCCCATCAGTGGGTGAAAAACGCGTTCGTAATCGCGCCGGTATTTTTCGCCAAAGATTTGCTCCATCCCAAGCTGATGCTGAGCGCCGCCGGGGCCTTCGGCGTTTATTGCCTTCTGGCAGGCGCCGTCTACACCATGAATGATATCGTGGATGTAGAGGGCGATCGCATCCACCCGGTAAAGCGCTTTCGGCCCATTCCCTCGGGCCGAGTGCCATTGGGAATGGCAAAAGCATTGGCTGTGGCGTTGGTGGTCATCTCGCTCACAGCAGGCTTTCTGCTCGATGTGCGCTTTGGCCTGGCCGCCTTGGCCTACCTCGTCAATAACGTCGCCTATTCGTTTAAGCTCAAGCGGATTGCATATATCGACGTTTGCAGCATCTCGGTTGGTTTTGTGCTGCGGGTGGTGGCGGGCGGTTTTGCCACGAACATTCGGGTAAGCCCCTACCTCTTGGTATGCACGGCGCTCCTGGCCCTGTTCTTGGGCTTCGGTAAACGACGGCACGAGTTGGCCCAGGCAGAGCATAACGCCAAAAAGCAGCGTAAAGCGCTTGAAGCCTACAAACCTAAAGCCCTTACCTGGGCGCTGGCTGGCACCGCACTCGCCACCGTGGGTAGCTACTTGGCGTATACGCTGGACCCCCACACCCGGGAGTTCTTCAAGTCCGAGTGGCTTTGGCCCACGACCATTTTCCCGGTCATCGGCATGTTCCGCTTCCTGCAGCTAGTGACCGATCGCCCCAAGGCCGAGTCGCCCACCCAGGAAATCCTACGGGACGTCCCCTTTATCCTGAATTTGGTGGTTTGGGTGGCCGTTGTGGTAACGATCGTTTACCGCTTGCGGGTAGGCGTAGGCGCCTGAGGGCACCTCTTTGCATAGCTGGATCCCCAGCTTCGGTGGGCGCGCGTAGCGGATAGCAGCCCCCCGACCATCGTGCAGGCTTCCCCAAGTGGTTCTGGCAAGCCACGTGTCCTCCTCCCCAACCCCCACAGAGCAAAGCTCCCAGCCGGCGCAGCAACCAGGCAGCCATATCCCTGGCAGCTTTCGCACAGATGCATTGACGGACATCGCGCTCACCATGCCGATCTTCCTGATGTATCACCTGGGCGTGATCTTCCTGCCGGTGCGCAATGCCGCTGATATGGTCACCGCCAGGCTGGTGGGCTTCGCAGCTCAAAGCCGCCTGGCCTACCTGGGGCTAACCCTCGCCCTGGGCGTATGCATCGTCGGGGTGCTGCTCATGCTCGGGCACCGGGAAAAGCTACGGGCACGCACCTTCGCCATGGTAGCCCTCGAGGGGGCACTTTACGCCATGGCCATGCGTGCCCTCGGTGGCTGGGTGGTGGGCGTATTGCCAATGGTCAAACCCGCTATCAGCCTGTCTGCGGGGGGCGCACCCATGGGCGTATTCAGTAGCGTGGTGATGTCCCTTGGTGCGGGCTTTTACGAAGAGCTTGCATTCCGAGTAGGCGTATTTGGAATGGGCGCCAAGTTCCTGTTCTACCTCGACGATTGGCCGAAATGGGCCGTCTACCTCGGCTGGGCTGTGGTTAGCTCATTGCTATTTTCCGGCTGGCATCATGTGGGCAGTTTGGGGGAGAGCTTTTCGCTGTCGGCGTTCTTGTTCCGTACGGTATGCGGAATGGTTTTTGCGGCTATCTATTATTTCCGGGGCTTCGCGCCCGCGGTGTGGACCCATTCCCTCTACGACCTGTGGGTGATGCTCTTCTAGCAGCAGGGCGCCCGGATGTTATTCCCACCTGGGGCGGAAAAATTGTGTAAGGGCGCAAAAAATCCGCCCGTTGCCAGGGCATGTCACGCTCCGCTTTTCGTACTACGTTTGCTGCCGCCCTCGCTCTTTCCATTGGCGTCGGCTGTGGCGCATCCCGCTCTCATCATGGTGCCATGCGCGCCTCCGCACCGAAAGCTTCCGCGCCCCGGGAGGTTCTCCAGCGCTCACTCTTTTCACGCAGCTCGTCCGGACGCATTAGCGAAGGCAACCTGCAGCGTTTGCTGCGTTCGGATATGGATCTGCAGTTTCCCGCACGTCTGGGCGTGGTGAGCCTCAATGCGCCCTTCGAGCCCAGCAAAGGCGCCAGCCTGAGCCGCCAAGCACTGGTGGCGGAAACCGTACGCAAGACCCTCGCAGGCTCTGAGCGCTTTGAACATGTGACCGACGTCACCACCGCCTTGCCCAACCCGAAGGGCATCGAAGGCCTGCGAACCATCGCCGCCCGCTACCGGCTGCGCTATCTGCTGCTGTGGAGCAGCCAAACGGAGGATCAAAGCCACCTCAACAATTGGGCCTGGCTCTACCCCACCATCGTGGGCATTTTTGCAGCGCCGGGGGTGAGCGCCGAAACCCAGGGCATGGTGCAAGCCAGCCTCTTTGATGTTCAAACGGGCACCGTCTTGTTCACCGCTATGCAGCCCTATCATACCAATACCCATACCTGGGCCATTGGAGCGAGCCGGGCGCAAGCCCAGGCGGATTCGCAAGCAGAGCGGGCAGCGGCCAAGAAGATGGCCATTCAAATCATCGACCACACCGAGGAGCTCATCTCCTGGTACAAGCTCGACAACGGCCGGCGCCAGGCACGGGCTGAAGCGGAGAAGCAAAAGCAGCAAGCGGTTGCCCGCGCCAAAGCAGCAGCGGCCGAACCCACCCCTCGGCTGGCCCGTGCCCTAAACGCAAACGCAAACGCAACGCCAACGGCTAAAAAGACCAAGGCGGCCGCCAAGCCTGCACCGGCGCCCTGAGCGTTCAGCCAGCGGATAGAACGCCGGCGAAGCATAGGTTCGGGGGGGCCGCGGGACACGCCGAATTCAGCATAGGTAGTTCAACTGAATTCTTAAGGGTTGGAAGCGACATTTTGATGGGGTTTTTGGCCCCGTCGACTATAGTGCACCCTAGGAGCGTTCCCATGAAAGTCCCCCCACAAATTCGCAGCGTTTGTCTGGCGCTTGGTCTTTGTTGGTCCGTGGGGTTGATCGCATGGAGCTCCTCCGCCGACGCTGGCTCAACCCTCCAGCGCTCACTTCAGCAATCCGCCGGCCCGGATCATGACCACAATATCCGGTGCAACGATGGCAGCGAATCGCCCACTTGCGAAACCTGCCACCGCGGCTGTTGCTCCCACCACGGCGGCTGCCGCTAGGACAAGGCCGAAGCTCATGCAACTCCAGCGCGCAACCAACAGCTGCCGCCGCCCGGCGATTTCATCGCCCCGCTGCACCCTGGCCGGCTCCTCAGCCGAAGAGTCCTGCCCGGTGAGGTGCCCGTGAAAACCTTCGACAAGACCCTCCCCCTTGAATGGCGTCCCGCCGACGAGCGCGCTCAAGGCAGGCCGCTGCCGCCTTCGGACATTCACAAGCGCCGCACCACGCCCAAGATGTACCAGGCGGTTCCAACGGACAATGCGCCGACGCCAAAACTGGCGGAGGTAAAGCCCCATCCAAATACGGCAGCCACCCCTCCGCCTCCGCCACCGCCACCCCGGGCGAGTGGCCGTAGCGGCGAATGGTCGGCCCTCTATGCCCATAATCGCCAACAGTGGCGGGTATCTCAGCCCCCCAACCCGGCAGCTCCAGGGGTCCATGGGGGCGCTATTCCTTCAGGCCCGATGACCGAAGGGCCTCCGGTGAGCCAACGGCAGCCAAGCCACGCCCCCCCACCAAGCATTCGCGGGCCCCAGTATGCGCCCCACGCCTTTCCCGGCGCGGGTTTGGAGGGCATCCCTTCCAGCTCCCAACGCTTCATTGAAACGGAGCCCGACTTGAGCATGGGCAGGCCCCATACGCAGGCCCAAGAGCAGTTGCAGGCAGGAGGGGTCGGCGCGTTCCCCATTTCCTCCGAACCGACGCCGCTCGATCCCAATGTTAAATGCGACAAGACCCTTCCCAGCGAGCCCCCCGCGTGGATCCGCACCGCCGTTGAACTACGGGCGCTCCTGGATGAAGCCATCAAAACCCGCACCGTCGACCCGGAAAAACAACTTGCGGTGGAACGGGCTCATGCGGCCTGGACCATGGGTAGCTACTCGCCGCGGCAGATTTACCGCGTGTCCCGTCTCGTGGATCAAACCTTGCGGGTGATGTCCACGAGCATGCCTCGGGATCGCAGCGCCAAAGCCTATGAATGCGCGGTCTTGGTCTACAATGGGCTGCCCACTCGCGTGAGGGAATGGATGTCCCGTGACCGCGTTGTGATCATTCTACAAGCCTTGGCGGAAGATCCGAATACCCGCCGGGGCCGGGTGCGGGCCACCGCGGAGCTGCTCGGTTGGCATGAGCAGGCCTATGATGCGGTAGAAGCCATGATTAGCTTGGCCCAAAGTCGCATGTCCGAAGAACGGGAAAGCAGCAAGCGCGGCAATCGTCGCTAGACCACCACGCTGTGAGTTCAACGGCGTGCCTTCCAGAGGGCGTGGGCAGCTTCGGTGCAGGCAAGGGCCAAGGGGGGAAACTCGTCGCTGCGGGTACATTGGCTCTCGGCGCTCGGGCCAATCCCAAGTAGAGTGGCCGAATGGCGAATCTGGACGAGTTCGAATCCCTCTTTCGCGCAGCCGCGAAACACCGCTACTCCCACGTCCCCTCCAGCATCCAAAACGTGCTGGTCTTTACGGATATCGGAGATGAGCCCTCCCGGCGCTTGACCCGCGATATTGATGAATTCATTAGCGAGCTGGGAGACGGCATTAACTGGAGCCACGCCGGCAAAGAAGATTACACCTACATCGACGAGCTGCTGGCCATCGTAGAGGAGCGCAAACCCGACCTCATCTGCGCCTATCGCAACCTCCATGGCCGCGCGCGCAAATTTCCCTTCAGCCTGGGCAGCCACGTAGACGTCCTGACCCAGGCAACCTCCACACCGGTGCTCTTGCTGCCCTCGCCCACCGAAGAAGGGCGCCTGCCAAACCATTTGCAAGAAACCAAGCGGGTGATGGTGCTCACGGACCATATTACCGGTTCGGATCGCCTCGTAAGCTACGGCGTGCGCTTCACCGAGCCAAAGGGCGACCTCTACCTCACCCACCTCGAGGACGACGTCACGTTTGAGCGATATATCGACGTGATCTCCAAGCTTCCCAGCATCGACACCGACGCGGCCCGGCGGGATATTCGAGCCCAGCTGCTTAAAGAACCGAGCGACTACATCGACTCGTGCATCGAAGCCCTTTCCAAAGAGCGGCTCACCATGAAGGTGCACAAACAAGTGGAAATGGGCCACCGGGTTTCCCATTGCCGACAGCTGATTGAGCAAAACTCGGTAGACCTAGTGGTAATGAATACAAAGGACGACGAGCAACTCGCTATGCACGGCCTCGCCTACCCGCTCGCGGTAGAGCTGCGAAAAGTCCCGCTGCTCTTGCTCTAAACCGGCCTTGCCTCCAGCGCGCCGCCCGCCTACCCCTACGGCCCGGCAAGGCGCCAGCGCGCCTCATTGGATATGACCCATGAATACACTACTTTTTAGCCTGGCGAGCGGCGGGCACGGCGCTGCCCATGCGGCCCACGGAAAGGTCTCCGCAGGCACCACAGCTCTTTTTTCAGGCGTTTTGGTGCTGATGGTGCTGGCCTTGGCCCTAGAAGAAAAGCTTCACGCCAAAAAATCCCTGATTGTAGGCGTCGCCGCGGCCATTAGCCTCTTTTTGGGTGCAGCCACCGATATCCTGCCCATGGGGCCCGTGACCAATGTCTTCGGCGAGAAGCTGCACCTGCCCGTCTACATCCCGGCCATCGACTGGGGCGTCATCGTCATTATTTTTGGCGCGTCCCTCTTCGTGGACGTTACCAGCAAAAGCGGCTTGTTTAGTTGGATAGCCATTAAGCTCACCAAGGCATCCGGCGGGGACCCTTGGAAGCTTCTATTCTACTACGGCGGCCTAACGGTCATCTTTTCCGCGGTACTCAACAACGTCACGGCGATGATCATCGTCGGTTCGTTGACGGCCGTGTCGTTGGAGAAGCTCGGGCGGCGTGACAAGTTGCTCGGCTTTCTTCTCGTCGAGGGGTTGCTGACGAACGTCGGCGGGTTGCGGACACTGATCTCGTCCGTGCCCAACATCATCGTCGGTACGAAGGCGGGGATCTCGTTCGTCGATTTCTTCGTCGTCGCGAGTCCTTACGTGGTTGTGGCGACCACCGTGACGTTGGTAATGGGCGCGCGGCTCTTCCGGATCGAAGGCCTGAAGTCCGATGACGAGCGGTCCAAGGCCCGAGAGCTCGTCGCCGGCTTCGATGAGAACGATGGCGTGGAGAGTCCGTTCTTCTTCTGGTTTGGGGCGGCGATGTTGGTGGCGTTTATCGCCGTGATCGCCAGCGCGTCCGTGCTCCCTTGGATCAAGGATCTGAAGATGGGCTACGTCGCGCTGTCGTTCGGGTTGATCATGCTCGTCCGCTTCAAGGCGACGGCAGACAAGTTCTACCAAGCGATCGACTGGGACCTGCTGGGCTTCTTCGCGTGCCTGTTCGTCGTGATCAACGTGTTGGAGCATGCCCAGGTT
>WURV02192574.1:0-12281 GCA_011762755.2 Epimenia babai | reverse complement strand
AATGACTTGCTGAGGATCACCGCAGAAAAGTCGACTGGTGGGAAGTTTCGAACCCGCAACCTTTCGGTTACGAGTCAGGTGTTCCTACCACTCGACTAACTGCTTCCCCTCAAAGGTTCGAACCTGCGGCCCAACGGTCACTAGTGCGCTTAACCACTCGACTATCCATTTCCGTTGTCATTTTTCTTCTCTCAACCAGCATTTCTCAATGTATGGTGCGCGAACTATTCGCAAGTAGTCCACGATACAAGTTGAACGTTATCCGGAAGTTATACTTGGCAAAACTTTAACGATGAATATTAATTCATAGTTCATACCCTTGATATTCAGACCTGCCGCCTTTTAGCTAATTTTAAATAAATTATTTATCAATTTCGTGTCGTTAAAAGGAATCATTGTGAAATTACATTGACTACAAGTGAGAATTAGTCGAAAAATTGAAGAGAGATTTTTAGTCATTTGTATGTATATGACTAGGGATCAAATTACACCTATATATTTACAGGTATATTTACAGGTATATTTACAGGTATATTTGTATAGGAAAGGTTGTGTTAGTAGTGAAGTTAGTTAGTCAGTAAGGCGTTACCTCTGCTTTTGTATTATACCATATTGCACATCTCTAAAAATGGAATTGAGTGTAAGTGATCTGTGAAAAATTTATACAGTGGCAATTCCCACTGGAGCCTGGATAGCTAAAGTCAGAAATGTTGCCCTTGAAGTTTAACTACATCTCAAGATATCTCTTTCTTGCTTTTTTTACAATTTTTGATGTTTAATATCATTTTCTGTAATGTACATAAATTTTATTGCTATAGATTATGGATGGCTATGAAATCAGTCCAAAGAAAAAAACAGTAACTAAATCGTGTACAGGACAGAAAAACAATGTGTTGGATTCGTTGTTTTGATTACTTGCGTTTTTTGGGTGATTGGGTGGCATTATGGTAAAGTAAAAATAGGAAAATGCGAGTTTTCAGTGATGCAGTGGTTAAAAGTGCTGCCTTTCATGCGAGAGGACGCGAGTTCAATCCAGCTCTAAGGATTTCCCCCTGCACTTTCCATGACGGGAAATGAGCGAGATTTTCTCGTTTGAATATTGAGAAAGATTTTTCGTGAAATGGAGAGAAAAGAGACATCATCCAGATTATTGTAGACATCGTAGGCAGGAAGTCTGCGCTTTGGAAGTAAATTGATGCAGGTTTTTATGTAGCTGCCCTCCTCAAAGACTTGCTGTAAGCCATCATTCGCCAGGTTGTAGTTTACAAGATAGTGAGAAAAGAGCTCATTGTCAAGGTAATTGGGGCGATTCCTGGCCTTTTGCACACCTAGTCTTGTGTTTAATATAACAAACGGATTCACTTATTAAGGGGTGTGGGAAAACAACGAAGGTATGTATGCATTTACAGGCTGATTACCGAAGTAATAGCTAGCCTATTAATGTGGTTAACATAATCTGATTAGCCTCACTTACAGTATATGGGGTGAGGGGAAAACACCTAGTGTGAAAAACCCCACTGAGTCTGGGCAGACAATTGACCTTTTTCCATTCATGCCACTGGTTCCTAATGTCTATATATGAACTAGGAAGTATACTTTGAACTACGCCCACTCCGCTGTGTCTTTGATAGGTCCATGTTTACTTACAATGAGATGACGACATAGCGGGGAGGTAAGCGATATAGAGAGCACATATAGAGCATCTGAAGCACAGCAGATGTCAGAGGGAGAAAGCCCCAACAGAACCGCACTGCAAGAGTTACCCAGACCCTCATGGGCAATGAGGTTTTAAGGTGTTTTCAGCCCAAAAAACGCCACAGTTAGTATACTGGTTGGTGCTGGATTTAAACAAGTGACCCCTGGATTCAAAGTCAAAGGCTCTAACCACTACGCCTGCTGCCCCCCCCCACAAACAATGAAGGTAAAAACCATGGAGTGTCCAATAAATTTTGGTAGTTGATAATGATTTACAATGAGCCGATATAGCAGATAGGTCAGCGCTACAGAGAGAGCATTCTGAGAGCATCTGAAACATAACCACATCAGATGAAACAACCCTCTACACCACTATCACCACACTGCAACGATATAACCACTACAGTAAGTTCCCCACCTGGGGTACACAAACGTAATACTTGACTTTTGCCAAAAAAATTGGTATTGATATATATGCGTAGTGTTTTATTATCAGCAATATTGAATGTAAATTAAGATTGTACACTTGAGATTTCATATTTATAAGCTCAGTTATTTGGCTTATTAATATCAATGAATATAATAGGACTAAACATCAAAGAGTGCTTCACTATTATGTATCTAACGATAGCAATGGCTTCACTGTATATACCAAGATACGCCATAAGATACGCGATGATAGGTCGACTCAAGAACAATCACCTGGGCCAGATTTGGCTATTTACGAGGCTGGCGTAAAGAATACACGTTAGCTATCAATAATACTGATCAGCAGTTTTTCTCAGTTTTCCTTGGGGGAGAACGCATCAAAACATCTCAATATACCATTGAATTGACTGGAATGTTTAAGAGCTCTTTTACAGTAGCAGGAAATGTAGAAAGATTTTGCTCTGTACACTGGATGGTGTGAAATGGAGTTGACTATATTGGTAATACATCGTATCAAATTTCTAACATGAAAAAATGGAAAAAATTTTTCCAAATGTTATATTTTGATCTACAGTCTTTATCTATTCAAATAAATTAATTGTAAATAAATGAGGAAAATCAATTTATAGCGTACAAAAATGCGTCACGAATATAGTGATCAAATTATATTATTTCCTAAATTCCAGAAATCTTTCGACCTGGCTAAAGACTGCTTAATGTGCAAAATTTGTTCATCTAGCGAAGCGAGATTGAGACGAAAATTTTCTTCGTCGATGGAATTTAAAGTTGAAACTGATGAAATTGTAACTCCAGATGTTGTTGATTTGTCATCGCCCAAATTATTTTCTATCATACCAAGTTTACCCAGTTTACCATAAAATTTGTTTTCCATGGTAGTGTTTGATGACATATTTTCTAAATCACTGATGGAATTCGCCCGTCGAAAATCTGGGTCAATTTCCATTTTACCCGAATTTTTCTTTGGTAAATTTGGATCAATATAATTTAGGTTACTGGAATTTTCCTTTTGAAAATTTGGGTCAGCATGATTCAGTTTACTTGAATCAACCTTTTGAAAATTTGGGTGAATATAATTTTGGTTATTGGAAGTTTCCAGAACATCTGGTCTCCCTTTAGAAGAATCTATTGCATCATTCGATTTGGATTCTGGTGGATATTTCCTAAAATAGTCCGTCACGCTATAACGTGAAGCATTTCCTGTTTCGCTGGCTGTATCACGCTGTCTTGACTGATTTGCAGGAATGACACCTTCAAACTGAACTTTCTTGGCTGCGTCATTTTTGACATCATCCTGTAATGTACTGTCAGTCAACGTCAAATCGCAATCATTATCGCTTGAACAAAACTGTGGAATTTCGTCGCAAACTTTTCGCACGTCGTCGCTAGTCACGCTTCCATCGTTGTCTGCTGCAGCGCGGTTCCATACATACGACTTTTGATGTATGTTGTCTCCGAAGGTCTTCGCATCCACGGTCCTCCGTGAATTGTCGTAGCTTTGTTTTATAGGTTCCTCCTCGAGAATTCGCGCTATAAACGATGTCGCTGAGTTATGTCGGGCGACGTTGGTTTGGGTGAGTTTAGGAACATCATCGCTTTCGTGTTGTTTGCTAACTGACAATATGTCACTCGTGTTGGCGAATTTGCTGAAAGTAAATGAAAACAAAGGCATTTAATTATTAACTTTGGCAAGGCATGGCTAACCTTTTTCAACCTTGGGGGCCAGATAGAAAGATTTAAGATTTAATTACAGACACGGGCTACTGTATTTTCATACATATATAATTCTGTTAAATACTACAGCAATTGGTTTACCAACCAAATCATATTCAAATTTTTTATATGGTAATGAATCTTCTCAATTACATTTCAAGTCTGCATTTATTTCCATGTTTGCCACAAAGCATTAACTATATCTGAGAATTTGCTGAGAACCTGTTTGGTTCTTAAATTTTCATTTGTTCAATTTTTGCCATTTGTTCTTTGTCGATATAGTTGCTGTAAGAGTCAAGTAATGTGTTTTAACATTGATTTTCAAATACGCTACCACCCTGCCGCAAACCAGACATTAGATTATCTGCCTCTGCTATTAATAAATACCGATGTCCAATCCTGACTAAATAATACATGATTATCGTATTTTTTTTTGCATTTTTGCGTTTTTTATCCATTTGTCAGATTAAAAGTTCATTTCATGGTATAGTCCCGATTTCATCACAAGCAAAGATAGATGAAAAAAATTTAGCCTATCACGACGATTACTTCGGTAATCAGCCTATAAATACATACATGCAATAAAAACGCTGTAATCAGTGTTCACGCTGGTATGTGCAAATGCGCCAAAGTTAGCACAGAGTTCTGATATGGAACATTACAAAAATCAGCCTGTAATCATATATATATATATATATATATATATGTATATGGCCTACACAATGGCTCTATCCATGTCTACATGAGTACAAAGTATTATCTATCTGCAACAGACGCCTACATGCATACTGCATTTAGTAGAAAAATATTTGATTTAGTACCATATAATATCAATACTTAAGTATTCTTTTGTGATGTACTCAGTAGAATATAAATTAAGTCCTTGGCCTATACTTGTTTGAAAATGATATTCGCACCTCTGACATGGGTAGTCCCCCTTGAGAATACGACGTAACGACGGCAGATGCGCAGATAGTGTACAGTTGCCGTGGTTACCATCTCCCGCTCGCTCGATATTTCGCACTATGTCCGAGACGTTTGTTCGTATTTCTCTGCAATTGTTGAAAACGCGATAAAACGCAATGCGCGATGTAACGAATGTACTTCTGTACGGATGCAGTAGGGTGAGGTTAGACTGTCTAGGCTTATTTACGGGATGTAAGTTGCTTTCACCCAGAAAATGCTGCGGTGCTAACTAGACCAGGGAAGAGAACCATGATCATCTGAAACCTAGACTAGGGAACAGAACTAAATATCTAAAGAACGAGTAAATTGAATAAATAAAAAAAAATAAAAAACTAGGGTCAGACGAGAACGGAACCACAATTATCTGGAATTATCCCCAGGAAAACTACCCCGTTAAATACTTTAACACGAGTTCTTTTACCCAATAAACCGCTGCAGTTCTACGTACACGAGGGAAACGAACCAGGATCGTCTGGAACCTAGACCAGAAAAGAACCAGGATCATCTAAAATTTAAGTCAAGCTATCCACCTTCTTAGGAACCTACCCCGGTAAATATACTACTCAAAACTTCTCTAGGATCACCCATATATATATATATATATATCTCTCTATATACATCAAAATATCTAATATGAGATAATTTTCTATAATAAAGGAATGGTACTCCTCCATTAGTATGTTTATTGATTCACCCTAAAATTAACGTTTTAAAAATAAAGCCCACATGTTGTTTTTCCACAAAAATGTCAGAAAAAAAAATATTCTAAAAATTCCAGAAAACAAATGTTTTTCTTCATGTTGTATGATATAGGTCCATGGGTCCAATAGCGCATACCTGAGCTCTTGCAGCGTTCAGGCAGAGAGCCTCAAGCATGCCCCATACATATATTTTAGTGTATTATCTTATATTATATGGGTCATCCTCAGGCAGTTTTGAGTAGGAGACATTTCAGTAGGATACATTAATAAGAATGCACTGTAATCTTGTTATATTAACAAACAATCTAGGAGACCAACTGTAGAAATTCGGACATGCGAGCGATCTCCTTGTCTCGTTCCGTGAGTGACACGCCTAAAATATGATTCTCCCGCTCGACATTTTCTTGTTGTCGAGTAAGGGCTGCAACTTCGTGTCTCAACCCGTCGATAGTTTTATTCAACCGCCGGGATGTCTGTTCGTGATCTTGCTTACACCGCGCGACCGCTGAATCCTATGTGATAATTATGGCATCTGTGTCATGGGGATACGCATGCGTATGTTGAAATGAAATTTTATTGATTTATAGTGCCATTTTAACACATGGCTATCAGACGCTTTACAAATTTCTAATTACTATGATTAACCAGAAACACATGGAATACGGTTCAAGTACAGTTCGAACTCGGTATACCATGAATAAATCGAAAGTAAAATAGGCATAAACAGTAAATCATATATAACGAAAATATAACTAAAAATATTACATCACAGATCGCATATTTGCAGTGTCAGACATATACTATGTTAAATATCACACGAAATAAACACAAAATATACATAAAATGTTACTATAGGCTGGAGATTAACCCCGGTATAAGGAGCAGCATCGTATATAGGTTATAACTTATAAGGGTGGGGAAAAACACCGTAGAAAAAACACCGAGTCCGGGCAGAGAGTGGTGGTCTTTTTCCCAATTGCGCCACCGGTGTCAGCTGAAATATGTAGCTTTGCGCAAAATCTGTAACAGCTGGTAATAATTTATAGGGAGAGGATGAGACAGTGGGGAGATAGGTAGCATAGCGACCATAGAGAGAGATCTAAAGTGCATCCACGCCAGGGGGAAACCCTTACATAAACCCTTACATAAACAAGCTGCAGGACCTGCCTGGCCAGTTAGTCCAAAACAGGCAGGGGCGAAAACTTTAACAAGGTATAACAAAAAATTCCTTGCCATACATACTCATGGCAATATATTGCATCAGGAATTGCATTGATTTTTTATGTCACGTGTCTCATAATTTTTGGGTCTCCAACTTATTTTTTCATTATTACAAAAATAAAGGTGACACTTTATAGATTAACTAAGAGACTGTACTTTATAGATTAACTAAGATACTGTACTCTATAGATTAACTAGGATACTGTACTTTTATAGATTAACTAAGATACTGTACCTTATAGATTAACTAAGATACTGTACTTTATAGAATAACTAAGATACTGTACTTTTATAGATTAACTAAGATACTGTACTTTACAGATGAAC
Organism: Epimenia babai; assembly: GCA_011762755.2. NCBI lineage: Eukaryota > Metazoa > Mollusca > Solenogastres > Cavibelonia > Epimeniidae > Epimenia > Epimenia babai. The sequence continues at coordinate 5,211 of WURV02192574.1, read as the reverse complement.
TAAGATACTGTACTTTATAGATTAACTAAGATACTGTACTTTATAGATGAACTAAGATACTGTACTGAAGTTTCTTCGAGAGAAGTTTTCATTACAGCAACCTCTCGCAAATGGTGCAGTCGCTAAAAATGCCAATTTTCCTGGGAGAGGTCGCAAGTCCGAAAACCCGAGGGTTTTCAACGTAGGGTTGGTTTTTCTGTGCATTTCTTATAGTAAACAGTCAACTGATACTTGGCTCACCTTTTCCGTGACGGTCAATAGCAGTTGGTGCCGATCAGATTTTATGACGTCCAGTTGAATTTGTAGGTCGCGTACGGTATCCTTAAGCTTCGCCGACGTGTCACATTCCTCCCTCAGCTGACTCATTAATAAGACCCCTGAAGAATGTACGAGCTCCCTCAACTTCCGTGCCCCTTACAAATAGACTACTACTCATTTAATAAAATTTGTCTTATGAATCGCAAAATGCAAAGTGCAACGCATGAAACGAACAGTAGTTCTCCATCATTATGTACATTTTGAAACAGCGAGCGGATCAAGGTCGCACGGATCAAGGTCGCATGGATCAAGGTCGTGCAATAATAGACGCTATGGGCACATTTGGACCAAACGGCGTTATACAAAATTTTTTGAGGTTATTTTCTAGTTTTGAAGAATCCAGAAGAAATTGAAATAAGTGGTGACAAATAAAAACGGGCTGTAGAGCTGCGGTAGTAGGATTAGGGTTAGGGCTACAGAATCCGAATAGTTAGAAATATACTCAGTATACGGATACTCTAATCTAAACCCAAATGTCACCATGACAGTTTTACTTTCAACTATATTTCTGGTGTAAATCTGCTAGACAATATCTTGATTTCCACTCCAACCGTTAACGTAACAATCAAAAGTTAGGATGACGTGGTTGGGATCTCAAACGGACCTGGATCGCCACTAATTATCGAAGAGAAATATATAAGAGGTAAGGGTTAAGTATAACATCACCATATAGACTGCAAGTAATCACCAGTAAAGGCTCTCAAATGCAGTATATAACGAATGTCTATGGTAGCTATTTAGCACAGATACAATAATTTTGACACTCACATGCATAACACCCGTGAAAGATGATGATTCCCAGCGTTTACAAATTTTGGAGGCCAGTCCATTCCAGCAATGGGGGAAAGAAGACTTGCTGGGGATCAGCGCATAAAGCTGATGGATAGTTGGTTTCAAACCTGTGACCATTCGTTACCGAATCTAACGGACCACTCAAATATCTGCTTCTCCCCCTTTAACCAGTTAATGGTGTATAGATCGAATATATTTTTTTCACGTAACCAGGTGAGTACTGAGGACAGAAATTTATTATTCAACCATCTATAGATAGATTTTTCCACCGTTACTCGAATAAAAAAAATGGTTACAAACTGTCGAGGAAATCGGCGTTGGGTCTCTCGGTGTTGTCGCGGGTGTGGTAGGGTAGCGGGTCACTTGTCCCGCGTACAGACTGGTTGGCCATGTCATTAGCTGTACGGTAAGATTAATCTCCGTAATAAAATGACGACCCACCATGTTATGTCCAAAATTAGCATATAACGTAAAATGTGATATGAATATGACGCAGCTCTATTGTTGCAGCTTGTGAAATGATGGTTAACAAGGGATGGGCGAAGGCAGCGCTGGGGCAGGCCCTTATATTCATTATTACTTTCCCTAAGGTGGTTTCCCTATCGATGTAAGTTGGTGAAACTGAAAGTCGAAGGTACTTATGGCTGAGTCGACCGGGGAGACCAGGATGCAATACGTTTCCCCAGATCCGGCGATGAAAAACTCGATTTGAATGTAAGACCGACTGTCCTGCTAGATTGTTTTATTCGATATATCATTGTGTAAGGATATTTTCGCGTATAGCACGACAAGGGGATAACGTCAGTTTTCCCATTCTGTCAAGCCCAGACCCGCAACCTACAAATGACCGGTCTCAAGCAACTGACCTAAAAAGGCTCAGTTGAACTCATCGAAAATTTACATGTTACTGAAGGTAGATTTGCCTAATGGTCTATATTCATCATTATGAGAAAAAGCAGAGAATAGATAGAAAATACCTTTTAGAGACATATAATCAGTATTAGTCTATGTTTTTAAGTAGCAACATTGTCAAGTTTTGTCGACATCATCTTGTCACCATTGACCAAGGGATAATTCGGCACTATAAATAAAGTTCCATTATTATTATATCCAGATGAATAGCTTTTGTTTCATAGATGATAATAGAGATAGCCAATGTGTGTCTCTGAATAGCTGGAAAGAAATGCACAGAAACACCTATATCCATAGTCCCATCAGAGGTATAGGTTTTTTCTGTGCATTCCTTTCCTTTTGTTTCATAGGCTACCTTTAGAATATTATAAATCACTATAGTCCGATAGTGTTAGGGTCATATAGAATTTGGAAATTTGGACAAGTTTTGTTACTTCAGCATAACATAAACCACTACATTCTGTTAGCCTTAAGGGCTAAGGCTATATAAAATCCAGGTATTTGGACAGATGGCTTTTACCTCCATGTAAAATGCTCGCCTACTGGTGGCATTAAAATTGCGTTACCGTACATTGGAATTTGCATAGCTCTTAACGCGCTCACCAGTTTTCGGACTAAAATCAGCCACTTCATCCACGGAACTCTTCATAATCTTCATCATGGCGGGGGAATGTATGTCCCCAATCCCAGAATCCCTCATCGGCGTCGCGTTGCTGTCTCTCAGTGAAGCATTTCGCGGAACGTTTACCTTCGACGGATCAATCGGGCCATTTGTACCGTCGTTTATCCGACTGACAACATTCTCACGAAGCTGTACGTTATAACTCGCTGGGTATTCCCAGGAATACTTCATGTCTTTTACAAGACCGTCCGCTTTGACGCAGATCTTCGGCGATAGTTCGCGAGACTCGGCAGCAAGTTCGGCGACGCGTCGACAACTTCCGAAAGACGATTCAGAACTCGAGCTACGAACCTCCACTCCGCAACGCCGCGATTGTTCCTGCGCCGAATTCTCGCCGTTGGATCTAACATCGGCTACAATTTTCGCTGTGACTAAATCTCTATCTTCAGGATTTTGCGACGAGACATCAGGACCGTCCGCTAAAGAACCACATGTAGCAGCTTCTGAAGAAACTTTTGCCTGGCACATCACAGAGTTCTGGCACGTTCCACTGGCAAAACTTTCCAGGCGCGCACGACGTGGTAAATCGATCTGTTCGCAACTTTTCACTGAAGATGTTCCTTCGCTGATATCGTCCACAAATCTCTCTTCCTTTGTAGAAACAATTTGCGAGTTATTTGCCTTCAAATTTAGGTTACAAACCTCAGAAACAACACCATGTCCAGAATCCAGACCACTGACCTCTCTCGATACATGCAACTTGCTTGGGTGAGTGAATTCCGTTAGACCCTTCTCATCCGGAACAAAGCCACCCTGCGGACTACTTTCAATGCTTTTAATAAGTAATTCCTGAAGGCGTTCATTTCTCACCTGTTGAGCATGCCCCCCAACATTATTATTTAAATTATTCAAAAACTTTTCTAAACCACCCTTTCCACAATTATGACTTACTTTATTTCGATGAACCAGTAAATTTTTACGAATACCGTGATTCCCATCCTGAGATACTTTCGGTATCAAATTCTCTTTCAGTTTCGATTTTGCTTTTATTTTTGCCGATGGTGCACTTTTGCGTTCTTTTGATGTCGACATACTCGCCGCTTTTTCCGGATCTGGAGTCGAAGAAACCAGACGTCGATTGAACGGAGTCTTAGGATTCATTTCCATGGTTACGGGGAATTTGTGCACGCCGTTGTTGCTAGGCAACAAGTTCAAAGGGCCATTCGGGTAGAGAGAATCCGGAGGTGCTGAAATTGGCATTTAACAAAAAACGTTTCCTGAATAACATAAGATTAAATCTGCATACCAGTTAAACTAGGGTTATTATACGATCAGCTTTCACCAGGAGCAATTTACTGGGATGTGACTGCGCCACCGCAATAGTACTTCTGATGGGAGGCTGGCGATGTAAGATCGCCGCTCGACCCTCTCTTCACCTTTCAAGAGGCGGGGATTTAAGCAGTTCTTGGGCCGTCATTGGCCCATTTCAAAGCTATCCATTACCCTGGTTATAAGTTATATTGCAATAAATATAGTCGGTAAATGACCAACGTGCAAACCACTGGGCGAACAGTTGGCCATTGTCCATTGACGTTGTTAGTTCAGAATGCCGATAGCCAGTCGAGGACCCATCACTAAAAGAAGCCCGTGCATTACTCCTCTACGAGTGCGACCCACACGGGAACGGTCAGTGACAAGGGATAGAGGGCTCATGTTGCCCAATACATGCCATAAGGAGTATAATAATATAGTAATATATTGTCATTTGTATCCCGCCAAAATCCACTATCAACAAAGTGCTCAATGGCGGTGTTACAAAGTACAACGTTATAGTGACAGGTGGCAGTACCTGGATACACAGATTCTGACAGACCTGTTAACAGATATACTGTATAGACTTATAATATTGTACAGAAAGATAAATAATGGGTATAAACAAAGAGAAACATTAACTGCAGTGCATGTTAGATAAAGAGAAACTATACACTTAGCAACACACAGCACGATGGCGACTAATAATCGGCAAGAGAGAAAAGGTGAGTCTTCAACCGTTTCTTCGATGCAGTCAGCGACTAAAGGGAGCGAAAACAGGTTGGAAGGGAGTTCAACGATTTAGGTCCAGCGATAGACAATGAGTAATTGTTTGTGTGAACAAGGCGAGCTTTGGAATAGGAGCGAGATATTTATCATAAGAATGAAGTGAGCGAGAAGGGGAGTAAAAATTAACGATGCCGTTAATGTAGGGTTGCTTAGTATACCGGGGAGCACGGGATTTTTTGGGTGAGTAAAGTTCAACGATCTAGCCACATGCCCAATGGCTGCTTCGAGCAGATTCAATTCATACAGAGCTTTGGTATATACAGTCTAGCACCATTTGTCCGATGTCCATTCCTCCGGATTTGCTAGTACTGTAGCCTCTTCGTGAGGAACATGACGGTGAAAAGCAATTCACATGATATATAATTAAAATTAATATACATAATTGATATTGATATATAATTTATATTAATATATTTAATTTAAAAACACCACTAGGCGGTGTTTCAGCATTAGTTCATGTTTTTCAG
>WURV02192563.1:0-12281 GCA_011762755.2 Epimenia babai | reverse complement strand
AGCAATACAGAGACAGAGGTAAACGATACATATATTTGGGCAAACAATACTTAGACAGAGGTAAACGATACATATATATTGGTAAACAATACAGAGACAGAGGTAAACGATACATATATTTGGGTAAGCAATACAGAGACAGAGGTAAACGATACATATATTTGGGCAAACAATACTTAGACAGAGGTAAACGATACATATATTTTGGTAAACAATACATAGAGAGAGGTAAACGATACATATATTTGGGTAAACAATACATAGACAGATGTAAACGATACATATATTACGGTAAACAATACATAAACAGAGGTAAACGATACATATATCGGGCAGGATGGTATGATACGTGGCCGATAATGATACATTTATAGGGAAAAACGAAACGTGTATATTTTTGACTTCATGCAGAATGAATATTCAGAAGATAATACATTTGCGCGTATGCGGATATATATCATATTGCAAGATCAATTATTTCATCCAGTCTAATTACGTGCAATAAGATTCAGATGTAAAGTGCCTGATACATTTTAAATTTTGGGGCAGTGTGTGACAATAGCATTTTTTACCTTTGTATAAACAGCATACTCCCATAACAATACCAACAGCCCCAAAACAGTTTAAATACGCACAGCGAGTGACATACCCAGCGAGATAGTTGCATACGAAGTATGTGCGGTGCATCGTGTTCTCACACTCAGCGAACCCACACCCCATGATCGACGATGTGTTCTCCACCATCTACACACAGTTATCACGCTAGAAACACTGTTTTGATTTTTACATATTTAATATCATAGTCTGCGTACAAATGGTCCCTGATTGTTCTGGTGCACAGTATTGCAGCAACAGTTTTTTCTAATTAGTATTGCGCAAGCGGTGCTGCCTAAATGCACTGGCATCATATGTTGTTATTGAACTTACAAATGTAGGGAGGGTATTGCAAGCAGGAGAGAACAACCGACACTACCGCATTAACTTTTAATCAATAATTTCACGATTTTTAGAATTATGTATATATACATGCTTGTGTAAGGCATGCTTGTGTATAACATACTTGTGTACAACATACTCGTGGAAAGCAAATTTTGTGTAAATCAGACATGTGTATAACATACCTGTGGAAAGCATACTCGTGCATAGCATATGTGTGTATAACATACTTGTGTATAACATACTTGTGTATAACATACTTGTGTATAACATACTTGTGTATAACATACTTGTGTATAACATAATTGTGTATAACATACTTGTGCATAACATACTTGTGCATAGTATACTTGTGTATAACATAATTGTGTATAACACACCAGTGTATAACATAATTGTGTATAACATACTTGTGCATCACATACTTGTGCATAGTATACTTGTGTATAACTTACTTGTGTATAACATACTTGTTAATAACACACCTGTGTATAGTGGCCAACATAAAGCCATCCGCTCGGCCCCAAATAATCAGATATAGGCACTCCGTAAACATAATGGTTCTTCTCCGCAAACCAGTAGGCGATGACCTCTGTCCAGTTCGTGAGTCCAGCTACGATGTTTTGTCCCATTTCTTCATCGTAATCTGTGAAATATATAATGGAAGCTGTTCGAAAAGATGTAATAGGCCACAAGAGATGACAGTATTATAAGGATGTTTTCTTTTAATCAGATTTTTGTTTTGGTTAACAATTATAATTTTAATAACTAGAAATATATGACAAGCAGTAATTAGCTTATATTGAACCCTGATTGTGCGACTGTTTACCTCTATACTGTTTTTTGCAGACAGTGTTTGTGTATGCATTATATATATAATTTATGGACAAATTCCAGTTATAAAATATATATAATAAGACTCGACTACCGTTACCTGCGATTCTGTTAACGACATCATGTTTGTAGATGCACTGACTGGCCCATTGCTGAGCAACGGTGGCGAGCCTGTCATCCCACACCTGTCAAGTCCACAGTAGCTCACATCTCAAACTGTCATAGATATTGGCACCATGACGCCAAATCATTTCCATTTAAAAGAATCTACGATGTGTCAGAAAACCCTCCTTTTAGCCGTATTTGCAGCTAGACAAGCAAGTGATATATTAAATATGTATATATGGGGCATAGTGTCTACTCATTCATTATAGCCAGTGCCATCAACTATCAAAAATTTATTTTCTTTTGACACAGGCCAATTTTATGCAACCTAATTTTATCCACACGTATTTGTATCACCATGCTGATCACCGGTTCAAAGGTTAAGAGATCAAGGGTAACAACTCTTTTATGGATAAATGAATTGTGCATTGTTATATTCTTTTGTAAGTTCTTCCACATTGTATTTGAATACATAATTGTGCTTTATTACACAGTATATATACCAGCGTTGCAATTTTACCTTCATCACCTGATGATACATATTTTCTATGACTGTAATAAACAAAATCAATTAGTCACATCAAAGGAGTTACCACTGATCTACTGTTTTACACATCGGACAAATATGGGTTCCCAACTTGACACGGTCAAAGATGAGAAGACTGCACCAAATCAAAGGTTGTTTCTAGCCAATCATGGCTGATAAGCATTTGTTGTTCCTCTAAAAACATTGTGACATATTTGTGGGCCGGAGTGAAGAGATCTTTCAAGAGTTTGTTAATTGTTGAAGTTGTGGATAAAATACACCAACCCACGCTGCATTGTGATCTTATTAGTGCAAAACGAGTAATGTTTAATCCAAACTACCAATTCACGTCCGTCAGATGCATTCATAACTAATATCTACCGCAATATGGTATCACATAATGAGACATCTGGTAAATATATTTTATTTGCTAATTGAAACCATGATCTGCATATCGGCGGGAGGTGGCTGCACTTGACGGCGGTAGTCATTGTGTAGATCTAAAATGTGCTGCTGATCTTCTAATGACACGCCAGCTCTGGTGAGTCCTGGATTCGGAGGCAGACACATCGTGTGTCCATCAACACCACGGTATGCTTCTGTACACGACGCCTGCATTCCACACACCATTGATACTCGGATTAATGCTGAAGTAGCAATATAAACAGGATAATGAATCACAATTTGTGGCGAATATTCACCAAACTCATGATTACGCTTGTCTTAAATGCTAAACAGGATAATGAATCACAATTTGTGGCGAATATTCACCAAACTCATGATTACGCTTGTCTTAAATGCTTGTCAATTATTTTTCGCAAACATCAGACCTGATATCAGAATTCTCTCAAAGACCGAAGGGTCATGATTTCCTGCCCAAAATCCATACAATTAAATTAGCAAAGCTTTTGTCAAAAGGAAAAGTCTGTCTGATACAATAATAGCAATATCAATCGAGACTCGGACGTAATAATTTGACATACCGGCCATGTTGAGTCGAGCGTCTGTTCATTATCCTCTGCATTCCCTAAGATTCATCATAACGAGTCGTCACAATCATGGACAGACAGTTGGATATCACAATACAGGGTAGTTTATTTACGATCGCTGATATTTACATTAATTTAAGAAATATGCAGGGAAGTCTCAATGAAAACTTCAAAATAACGAGAAAACTCAAAATAATATCGATAATCAGTCGTTAATCCCTTGTTTAACGAGACTGTTTCCATATATATTTTCTATAATAACTACTGTTCAAGGTCAAGAGATTTATATTAGAAAATCTTTACAATTATATATAATAAGCACAGAATGAGGTATAGTATTTCTACATTATATTTACACAAAGTATCAACAGTTGGATAGTAATACAATGGTGTAGATTAATGTTGAAAGATGCTTGTAGTCTTGGGCACCCTGATCGCATAATCTTAGTTCAAGATATCTATTCAGCAAGGTACAAACTTAAGTTCACTATTAAGATCATCACAAATTTCAGCCCCACAAATCACAAAGCAAATTTTCATCATTTAGTTTCACTCGCCATTAATTTAAAATAATAGTGTAGAACATGGAGCTTGGGTAAAATCGGGGCATCAGCCTCCTCTCACACTACCGACACTACTGAGACGAGGACAGTTACAGAACCTGACATCCGTCACTATCTGAATACGGCGGGTACCCAGCGAGGAACTGGTTCCTATGGATACTCGGGCACCCGTCTCAAACCGAATGTAGTGACAAACTATTTTTTAACATATAATCATTAATTTTTGATATTCTTGTATCCACACTGCGAGTTTTTTTCCAATTCGCTAACCGAATGTGCTTTGTTTTCCTTCCGTCTACTGATTACTGTTCTATATATCGCCATCTACTCAGTCCATATCGTACCAATTGTTACTTGTCATTGTGGCATTTTTACATCGTTTGTGTCGTTGTACATTGTTGACAGTTGTGGTCTATTGTCATGTCTGTCATCATTGTAATTCTTACTTCCCTCACCTGATGAAGCAGTGTTTATGCGAAAGCTTGTAATCAATAAAACTCGCAAGCATACATAAAAAGTGTTGCCCTTAATCTTTTACTTGACTATAAATTGCTAACGCTATACTTCTAACAGACATTGTGGCCATATCGGCGCCAGTGGTGTAGTGGTTAGAAGCGCTGCCTTTCATACGAGAGGTTGCGAGTTCGAACCAGCATAAACCAGGGATTTTTTCCCGCGCCTTTCACAATAGGAAATAAGCAATATTTTTGTGCTTGAATATTGAGAAAGATTTGTCGTGGAATGGTTTATTATAAAAATATCTTAGGGATGTAACGGGGCAATTTTGTACGTTCGACTGACATTTAATTATAAAATAGCACCAAAACCTTGCAATTACCTTTTACCTTTATATTCTTACATGACACAATGGAAGGTTTTTACAAAAAAAAAATCAGGCAAAAATTATTCATCTCTAGATGAAAACAATAATGTAATTAAACAGTAATTTAACATGATAATACACGAAAGAATGAATTGCCTTTAAGATGAGAGTATAAATGATAGTACGTATCGTGTGTATCCTCCATTAAAAGCAATGACTGCCGTATGAATAACGTACAATTTCCCATCGTTACAACATACTGAATATTTCAATAGCAAGTGCATAACTCAATCAGATCACACAGAGGCCAGACACGCAAATAGTGCGGTGTTTAACAGTAGTGATAAGTTTTAACACAAATTGGCACTCTCCTTCTTTCCCTAATTATTTGATAGCCCTTTTTAATACACAGGAAATTGTGGCTTTCCTGAAATTTCTGGAAATCTATAGATTTCCTATAATTTTCAGAAATTCTAGATTTCCTGAAAAAATGTATCATTATTTTCAACACATTTACTGAAATAATTTTGGAATTTATAAACTAGAAATCAGATCTGATATTGTTTCGGGTGTTAGGCTATAACCAAAGTGTCACATTAATGCCAGTGTGTTATAACAAAGCCAGCTTAGTGTTATTCTGGAACTTATTCTTTGATCTAAGCTAAGTAATAGTAATAGTATACTAATCATTGGTCATGATGCGATTATCTATTGTCTATTGTTGTCCACCATTTGGGAGTTGTTCTTTGGATGTTACTCGATGTAACAAAACAATGTGGGATGTAAAAGTCTCGTTAGGTCAAAGTCGAAACTTTCATAAAATTATGACTCGATACAATATTCAATAGTTGTCTGTAGATGTATGGTAAACATTCCAGGAAATCTGTAGGAAAAAATTGTTCCAAATATAAGGAAATCTAAAGAATTCCGAAAAATTTTAGGAAATCCATAGAATTCCTACATTGATCAAGAAATCTGTATATGTACTGAAATTTTTAGTAATTGTACCAATTCTCCAATTTTACGTATTTCCTGTAGCACATATACCATTCGCTAATTAATCTGTTAGTTTCTACACATACATATGTATAGAAACATATATATATATATATATATACATGTATAGAAACATATAGATACATACATATGTATAGAAAATAAAAGATTATTTAGCGAAAAAAGTTATAAAACACTATATAACACACTTGTTATATAAGTAGATAAAAATTTTACAACTAATCACAAAGCTATTAAATTTGACAGTACGTTGCATTACCGTACTTACATGATGGTATTTGTTTTCGCAAACATACCTTGATTTTGAGAGCAGAGCAGGAAAAACACAGCGTAAATAATTAAAGATCTATCATGCGCCATACTAATATACTGGTACAAAACTTCATGTCCGAATATGGAACGACCGGACAGCCGGTGGGATGGAAGAGCAGGTGTTACCTTGATGCCGAAGAAACAATACTCAGTGTGCACACAAAATCAATAAGTCGACAAGAAATGTGATCGCCTTATATTACGCGAGGTCCCAGTAAATCTACTGTTATTTCCAGTTTATTATTGACATATTGCAAGCCAAAAAAAGTTTAGTGAATATAACGAACAGTGTAATCATATAACTAGAGATCTTCTTCGGCTGGACGACCTGAACAGTCTTCGTTAGTACTGCCAGGTAAACATTTGCAGACACACAGATCCGGGTCCAGCGTGCCGCCGTGGAAGCAGAACTTCCCTCCACAATCTGTGACATCAGCGAAATGTCGCGTACCACATAAATACAAGAACACGTTCATTTAACCTTTTCATAAACACCATCCATCGTCTATTGAAAATCATCGCCTTTGTCCACGAGAGATTACGAGTTCAAATCAGTACGGATTCTACCATTCCTCCATCTCCCATAAATATGCTCGGGTCTAAGGAATGACCAAGATGCCCGTGGCTGGAATATTGTGACAAGCCACTATTGATATTGTGACAGGCCACTATTGATATTGTGACAGGCCACTATTGATATTGTGACAGGCCACTATTGATATTGTAACAGGCCACTATTGATATTGTGACAGGCCACTATTGATTTTGCGACAGGCCACTATTGATATTGTGACAGGCCACTGTTGATATTGTTACAGGCCACTATTGATTTTGTGACAGGCCACTATTGATATTGCGACAGGCCACTATTGATATAGACAGGCCACTGTTGATATTGTGAGAGGTCACTGTTGATTTTGTGACAGGCCACTATTGATATTGTGACAGGCCACTATTGATACAGACAGGCCACTGTTGATATTGTGAGAGGCCACTAATGATATTGTGACAGGTCACTGTTGTCAATGGCAATTACGAATGTTTTTAATTAATGCATTAACACCTTCTATTAAGTAAACAACAGAGTGAGTGCAACATAAATCGACTACCCTTCATTACATATCATTAGATCTTGATATTCCTTATTTTCTCAATAGGTCAGATGTCTTGTGATAATTTTAGGGCCTAGCAATATCATGCCACACACACATCGATACACACTATAATATTGTTAATACAGTACACTAGTGTACCAACCACAGAGTCCACGACTACACGAGCGTGGACAGGCAGCACAACGTTCACCTGCCGTATAGGGGAATTCCAATCTACCACCTTGTCTACAAAGTAAAAAACGATGGTCTATAGGTTTCTTCATCTATAAGGCATTTGTCTAAACACCACGCGTATATAATGCACGGTATGGCAGTGTTTTCTGAATCATAATATAATATGTCTGAAACTGCTACTGGTAGCTGCATTCATTTGAAACATGACATTGTTTGAAGGAAATGAAATGCGTCTCTCTCTTAATTTGTGAATTTTCTCCATTTGCAGTTTTGTACTCACAACCCTTTAAACTATTTACATCGAAAAATTAGTAGAAATTAATTCCTTTGCCTTACTTGTGGCAACTCCTGTACAAGGACCAACCTGTCTACTATCATGCATAATGGGGTTGACTTAATAATACGATACTCCTAGAGTTAAGACTTACTAATGACATTAAAATATAACTAATGACACTTACAAATAACGCCTTACCCTGAATGATAGTTACAGACGAGGTAGTTGTGTGAGTCAGGACTTTGGCACTCAGAGTAACCACACCCCACCAATATAGTTGTATTATGCACAAGCTGTGTATGAAAGTATACGAGAGTCGAATATCATACAAAACTGACAAGAGCATAGGTTATCATCACCTTCACTATATCGATTGCTGCCATCATCATTGCCATCATCATCATCGCGATCATCATTATCATCGCCACCACCATCATTGTTATCATCATTATCATCATCAAAACAATTTTCATCATCATCATCATCACTAAAACATTATTTCTTAACGGAGTTTTCTACAGCCTGTTACAGATTTAAATTATGTTTAAATTTGTAAAGTGTTGTTGATAACCATGTGTTAAAAGGGCACTATAAATCAAAAAATTTCATTTCATTTCATACAGTGTTATTGAACAACTAACGTAACGTCAATATTGGATAAAATGTAAATACCCCATTAAGTGTTCTGTAAGCCCAGTTTGTATTGTTCCATTTTCTGCATTCAGAAATGAATTCCATAAATAATTGAATATACTATGTTTTACTTCATTTCCCTTTTTTCACAGATAGTCTTTTAATATGAACCCAGTCCAGTATGATAGTTGCTAGTTTTTCAATCACAATACCACTGTGACCTGAGTGTAATGGGCGACGCGTGGCCATCCATCTACCCCCAGGTATACCTCGGTTTTCACCCCGTACTGATAGATAGCCACTTGCCCGTGCCAGTCCTCCAAGGCCTCCTCCCAGGTTGAGAAATCTGATTTGATTTCCTGTCCGACGAATTCATCATAACCTAAAGAAAGATTTTGATTGATACTTAGGAACTGCATGCATTGGTATTCAGAGAAAAGGCGAATTCTAATATAATTTCTATTCATGTTGGCATATTTTGTATAAAACATGAAAGAAAATTTATATATAAATTCTAAACTTAGCCACAAAGCACACTTACGTGAGAAGCCTGTGTTTTCAACGAAGTTGTTAGTTACTTAGAGGCCTACATCATCTACAATTATGTAAATGTATAGAGTGCATGTTGAATAAACCTATAAGAAAAAAACCAATAAAAAAAAAAGAAAAATTAACGCTAAGGAAAATCATTGTCAAATAGAAAAGGATCAAATAAAAATAAGCGAAACACAAGAGGCCAAAGAGGCTTCAAGACGCTCACTCACCTGACTATTGGGGGAAAAAGTAAAAACAAGAGGCCAAAGAGGCTTCAAGATGCTCACTCACCTGACTATTGGGGGAAAAAGTAAAAACAAGAGGCCAAAGAGGCCTCAAGACGGTCACCTGAAAAAAAGGTAAAAAGGAGAAAAAGACAAAACAAGAAGCTATTTTGATATTAGAACGACAAGACAACAAGGAGACTGCCTGACATTAAAAACAAGAGGCCAAAGAGACATGACAATACCCATTACGACACTGAAATGAGAAAATACAGATTTGTGGAAAAAACCTAGGCTGAAATCACATCTAATTGCCTAAATAGAGATGCACTAAACAAATCTGAATGAGACCTACACAGACAATATCTACCTTCGAACTAAGTGGACATGGAGATAAAGACTTTCAAATAAAAAAGTCGATAGAAGTTACCCCCCTTTGCTCCCATGACGAGCTGCTGAACAAATCTTTGATTCTAACACGAGAAGATTTTTTAAGAAAAATGTTAACATTGGACGGATGGACGGATGGAGCATAAGCTCGTAGACTTAAATCATTATGAAACTAAATGGTATCATTGGAGGTTTTTTATAGGAAACGAGTTAGGTGGATAGATGAAGGTAGCATGGAAGAACCCACTTTCGATTACCCTTTTAAATAAAATAATTCGCCAAAATATACTTCTGGAGGATTTGGTTAAAAAAAAATTATTAATTAACTAGTTGAGACTAACATAGGACAAACTACAATTCGACATTTTGACGTCACATCTGATGTACGCACATCGCAGTGACGTTGATGCTACGATTTTCGAAATAATCGATTTGGAGCTTCCGATCGAATTGTGGTTGCTCTCCGATACATACTGGAATATACTCTCTCGCCAGTTTTTAATACTTACATAGGTAGCAACAAGACATACCCGCTACTTGGTTGACTTGATCATGACCAAAGACGCACTGGTTGGCCCATTGTTGAGCTACACTCGCCAGCTTGTCATCCCACCGCTGCAGCATGACACTCTCATGTCAGTTACGCTCGCATCTAAAACAGTCTTTTATTTGGTTGTTTTATTCTAAATGATTATTATTATATTATTATTATTATTATTATTATTATTATTATTATTATTAATATTGTATTTACAGTGCCTCTTCAACTGACTAGTTATCAGCGACATTTTACAATGGTATACAACATGGTATACACAAAAAATGAATAGTAAATAACAGGTATGTAACGAGTAAAAAGTAGCATAATTGGCACGAAACAGTGAAATTTATAATTAATCTGTTCTACCTAGAAGATATAATAGACTAAAAATACTAAGACGCGTGCAGTAGACTGAAATCATTATAAAACTAAATGGTGTCACCGAATACTTTTCAGAGAAGGTAGGCTTTGACAGTGGACTTGGAGAGAGGAAAACTCATAATACATCGTATAGTAGACTAAAATCATCCTAAAACTACATGGTATCATTATATGCTTTTGGGAAAGGGTAGGTTTTGATAGTGGACTTGAAGAGAAACTTGTAATAGATCGTATACATGGGGGAAGATCTGAGGTGTTGTAACTTGAAGAGGTGAGCTAATATGCAGATGAAACCGTAAATGCCTTGGACTCTTAGTTGACATGTTTCTACTCATAAATACTTAGTTTCCTTCCTAAGTTAAACCCTTAGCACCCTGTTTCAATTGTATTGCTGTAGTAATGTGATATAGAGATGTCTATAGAGATGTGATATAGAGGGTTAACCATAAAAGTGGCTTCTATCACCAGTTTTGGTGGAAATGTTTAAAAGTGAAAGTATCTACACGAATATGACGTCATCAATTTGCATTTAACGGTTGAGACAACAATGAAAGGAGAGCCACTAATAAATGAATGTAGTTTATTATAATACTTATTACATTCCAAAATTTCATACTGTCCTAATTGAGAACTTTTGTAATTCCTGATCTCATGTAGTTTGACTATGGGGGGTCTATCTCCAAAGCTCTAGGAGGAGCATGATAAACACACCCACCCAGCCACCCATGGACAGAATTACAAGTTTATTAGATGAGATGAGTATATGACAACTGATGACAAATAATTAAATATTTCAAAGTGTTATTGTTAATTATTTCAGCAATGGCGGGCATACCATGGCAGGCATATCAGTAGCTGGAGGGCTAACAGACCGCCTGTAATCATTATGTCTCCGTAACAACTCAAGTTTATCTTTGCGGCTGAGGCCTGAGTAAACGAGATGGGGAGATGGGAGGAGGCACATTGTGTGGCCTTCTATAGCTCGATACTCTTCGCTGCATGTTGTCTGCATCAACGACAACAGTACAAAGCCGAATTTCATTATATACTGTTTAAATAACCTCCATAGTTCGGGACAGATATAAAGACAACATATAACATCATTTCTCACAGTTTGCTACACAGTAAGGTGCAATATAACTTGTACGCCATATAATATTAGTGTTTGACAGTTTTAAACAAGGCAATCATAAACTTTGACGCATTAATCGAAACATCATAAATTGAGTAAGAAAAATTAGATGATTTATTATAATTTATTGATTCTAATATCTTTGTGAAATTTATAAGTTAATCAATAATATAACACCATCTTTACATACAACATTCTCAAACCCCTCTTCTACAGATCACTCACTTCGTTCCTCTTCTCATAATATTCCCATCCCGCGCATGAACAAAGCAATCGGTCAACGTGCTTCAAGGTATCTTGGTCCCGTAACTTTCAACAAACTCGATAATTCCATTAAAACGGCCCCCACGCTCCCTATTTTCAAAAAACGTTTAAAGCTTTCCCTCTTCCATTCCATTGATGCAAACTGACCACAAACTGCGTTACCTTGTTGGTAATTGTATTTGCGTGTTGTATATCTGTGTATATGTATGTATATATGTGTATATATATATATATATATATATATATATATTTGTATGTGTGTGTATACGTATGTATGTATATGTATGTGTGTATATGTATGTCAATGTATGTATGCAGATATGTTTGGTACTGCTGTGTATATGAATGAGTATGTGTACGTGCGGTGCGTGTGTGTATATGGGGGGAGGGTGCGGATATGTAAATGAGTATGTTTGTTGGTGCTGCGTGTATGTCCTTTTATGGATGTATGTGTACATTTATACATGTCTGTCCTTTCTTGGTCATATATATAGATATATATATATGTGTG
>WURV02192552.1:0-12282 GCA_011762755.2 Epimenia babai | reverse complement strand
ACCACAATGTTAGGGCTACCTAGACCCTAAACACAGCTGCGCTAGAGGAAGAAGGCCTTACATAACCACACTGTTAGGGCTACTCAGACCCTAAACACAGCTGCGCTAGAGGAAGAAGCCCTTACATAACCACAATGTTAGGGCTACCCAAACTCCCATGGATAGACGTGGAACAAAGTGATTTTGGCCAAAAAATACCACAGATAGTATACTGGCTTGATTTGAACCAGGGTCTTCTTCACGAACTACCCAACATCCATCCAGTAAATGCCATCTCAAATGAATTCAACAACCAAATACAAACTTTTCCTAACTGCGGAAAAGTCGTTGATATTACCACGGTACAGTGAATTAACAACGATAAATCAATATTTCAATAAACGAGTGAATTTTATTTAATCATAACACAATTTCAACAATCCAATAATTCATAAAGTTTTTAAAGAACATAACTAATAGTGTACTTTAGTTATCGAGACCACTGAATGAGCACTAATTTAACTGCGATTAGTCACATGACTCCTACAGGATGCACACGACGAAGTCTGCATCCGTAACCGATTTAGTAAAGCACCAGACGGGTCATACACAAGTTGTGGTTTCAAACCCAACCGACGGCAAATATTTTGGCGTATTTCTCGCCAATTATTCACGAACAAATATGGCGGCCTCCTAGAACCTGACATTGTGATATTTTGTTGTATTTAAAGTTAATGGTATAATTGTATATAAACATCGATAATTGTTTTTTGTGCACTTACAAGCCTACCCGAGTATTTACACAGTCTCTAACGGGGATATTAGTTCGTTCAGAAAAAAATCATATAAAGGGGCGTGTCTATCACTTGTCCTGACGACATTAGAATCATCAATTATTTTCTTTAATGTAGTTTACACATTCGGATGCTACCTTTCTACGTGACATTCTACGTATGTGCTTCAAGTTAGCCCTTACAAAACCACCCCGCACAAACCACCCACACCTCCATAAGTTGATAAAAAGGAAAAAGGCGAGGTTTTAGAGCTACTTTATATCTTTATATTGGGTTTAAGACGCTTTCCGCCCGAAGAACGTCTTACTTGAATGATAAAGGGCAACACATTTTAGATACATTAACTAGTTTATTCATAACGATAAAGCGATCAATAAAACAGTTAGTCTATATAAAAGGTGTCGCCCTTTATCTCTTAAGTAACTATCAATTAGACTAACATGGCTACCCACCCCTATACTTAGATAGTACACTAGTTAGAAACTGAAATCAATACTGGGTGTATGGACTAAATTAAAACAAACTTAACTACTGAGCTATTCTCCCCCACGGGGGCAGCTGACAAGGTATGCTTGGTATACCGAAGCTTGTCTCAATCTTACATCTTCGTTAGTGACAATTGTGTCTCTTATTATTTGCCCTTCATATTTTCGTATCTACTTCAGCGGGTTTGCATAGATGTACTAAAAACAATGCAAAAGGTCTCAATACAGTGTGGCAAGTGGTACGTATGTGTGTGTATATATATATATATATATATATATATATATATAAAAGGGTTGCACAATTGAAGGATTAATCAATCAATTAATCGTAAATTAATTTTCAAATTAAATTTTTATCGGTATCCAAGCCACATATACTTGAAGCCTGGAAGAAATTCTAACAATTGAGCCTGCACTCTAAGCCGCAAGATTGCGGCAGTGCATCTAAAAATATCATCACACACGTAGTATGTCACGTATTCTGCTTCATTGATTTAATGAGAATTTGGATACTAGTGATGAGACTTGGGTATCTAATGCGTGACCTAAAAAGGAAGCTATACTTTTAAGAATTTAGTTGGGACGCTATTCAGTTTTGATCATACAATAATCCTCACCACAGATAACTAAGCGTATCAGACGCATTTGCCGGGTTGTACTCCATTGTTATTGTGGGCTAAGTTGCTTTCGATGTTCATTCAGCGGCAAAATGGCCACACCTTGAGAAGCGTCGATCTACATCTTTCTATTTTTGTTTTCGACGGTAACGCTAAAGAAAATGCCATTGACAGATTTCAGATTTAAAAGCTATCATAAATTTGTCAATAATCGTAATTACGGAAGTTTTTGTGGTTTAATCGAAATTAACTATTAATCACTCGTTAATTCTCCAAAAGTTAACTATTACAAAAAATTAATCGTTACTAGCCCTAATATATATATATATAAAGACCTAATGAGTATTTTCCTTGTGATATCATGGGAACTGTTTGTTCGAAGGCACACCTAATCACACCAAAATCCCACAAAAATAATTTCACCTACACTATCCTCTGGAATCTAGTTCATTGCTTCTATTTTCAATAATTTTCATTATTCGCTTGTTTGTTTGCAGTAACTATAAACAGAGATGAGACGATAATTTATGAAAAGTTCGTCGCGCTATCGTGGTTTGACTGTATTGATATCCATTTATCCTGGAAAGTCATTAAAGCTGCCGTAGTAGGACGTGCGATTTTTTTTCTCATGATTTACTCGCCGAATGACGATGTACGACGAGGTGATATAATAAATCTCTGATAATAAAATTTTTCGTACGAGCGTCGGTCGACGATCGATGATATGTTCGCTGCCCGCGATCCTACGTCTCCTGATCCACGGGCGCTTTGATCACGCGCCTCGGACCGCGACCGGCGGGGCCCTGGGGCTTGGGGAACGCCTGCTTGGCGATGTTCTTCTTTGGATGCACCTCGTCGTACAGATATTCTTCGGTTAAGTCGGCGCCGCTCGCTACTTCTATCTGCGATAACGGGCGTGACGGGCGCGTGATAATCGGCATATGCGAGTGATACGCATATGCGTGCTATGTACGTGATAAGCGCGTATTGGAGTGGATCGGACAGACTTTGACCGGTCTCTATGCCAATGTGCGTGTGTGATAAATGCGAAAAGAGCATGATACATATGTGATAGCTGTATGATACATATGTGATAACTGTATGATACATATGTGGTAACTGTATGATACATGTGATAATTGTCTGATACATACGCGATAGCTATGATACATAGATGATAACTGTATGATATATATGTGATAACGGTATGATACATATGTGATAACTGTATGATGCATACATGATAACTGTATGTAACATAGGTGATAACCGTATGATACATGTGATAACTCTATGATACATATGTGATAACCGTATGATACATATGTGATAACTCTATGATACATATGTGATAACTGTATGATACATATATGATAACCGCATAAAAAATACGTAAGAGGGTATCTATGCGAAAGGTGTTTTATGTTGAAAGCATGAACCGCTATGTGATGTGCATGTCATAAGTTAGTGATATTTATCAGTGAATGATTTGCGAGTGCTCCATTATATATAGGTCATATCATAACATGCCTAATCATGAAAAAATACTTTAAAGGTATATTAAAAAACCTGAGAATATTTCCCACTTGTAATTTCACAAATCACCTTTTTCTCGATGACACATCCAAGTTCGTTTTCGATGAATTGAGTCACTGGTGCCTTGCAGGTGGAATACAGCATCCTCTCTTTGACGGGACAATTATACCCCGGCATTGTGTAGATAAATACTGAAACAACACCAATGTCAATACTGAAACATCACCGAGGTCAATACTGAAACATCACCGAGGTCAATACTGAAACACCACCAATGTCATTACTGAAACATCACCGAGGTCAATACTGAAGCATTACCGAGGTCAATACTGAAATATCACTAATGTAAATACTGAAACACCATCAATGTCTATACTGCGGATTGCGCCTGATGAAGTATACTTGCTGTACATTGCACCCGATAAAGTATACTGACTGTAGATTGCACCCGATGAAGTATACTGACTGTAAATTGCACCTGATAAAGTATACTTACTGTACATTGCACCAGATGAAGTATACTTGCTGTACATTGCACCAGATGAAGTATACTTGCTGTACATTGACTTGATGAAGTGTACTTGCTGTGCATTGCACATGATGAAGTATACTTGCTATACATAGCACCTGATGAAGTACACTTACTGTACATTGCACCCGATAAAGTATACTTGCTCTTGCTGTACATTGCACTTGATGAAGTGTACTTGCTGTACATTACACCCGATGAAGTATACTTGCTGTACATCGCACCTGATAAAGTATACTTGCTGTACATTGCACCAAATGAAGTATACTTGCTGCACATTGCACTTGATGAAGTTTACTTGCTGTGCATTGCACATGATGAAGTATACTTGCTATACATTGCACCTGATGAAGTACACTTACTGTACATTGCACCCGATAAAGTATACTTGCTGTACATTGCAGCTGATGAAGTATACTCGATGTAGATTGCACCTGATGAATTATACTTGCTGTACATTGCACCCAAAGAGATATACTTGCTGTATATAAACGCATTAAATAACCGCGAAGTTAGAGCTCGGAAAAAAATTAATCTTAATCTCACGTAGTTACCTTTTTACGTGGCAACGGCTAAGGTGTGCTGGGATGCAGGCACTAGTTCGTTAGAAGTCAGTTAGAAATAGGCATATTAACAAGGTAATGAATCATTGTACGGGGCATTCCTGGCTCTTTATAATGCTAGCCTACGTATGTATGTATGTAAAATAGTAGAGGTAACACCTTACTGGATACTAATTTTAGTTTATTGAAAAACAAGCGTTCGCATATGTCAAATATGCAGGTTTGTGAAAGGAAAATCATATGTATGCCCATGTATTGAATTTGACAAATGGATGAATCTCTTATAAGGGATTTGGAAAAAACCATAGTGGAAACCAAACCAACAAGTCCGGGCAGACAGTTTTGAGGCCACGGGTTTACTTGAATACACACTCCGCTCTGTCTGATAGCTAAAGATTTCCTACAATGAGATAACGCATCAAGAGCCTGGGCGGGTAGCTGGAGTCTATAAATGTTGTACTTTACCTTTAGAAAGTGAACCTAAAAAGCCATTACCTGACTCCACTCAGTGGGCTAGCCACACCCCCCCCCCCGAATGCGTGCACTAAACTACGGAACTCACCGATGGTGATCATGTGATCGCCTTCGTGCGTGTGGCTGTAGCTATAGACGTGGTAGCGAGCGTGGTCTGAAGGCACCTTACCCCCCAGAGCATTTACACCAATAACGTCGCTGTCTTCTACGTCGATCGTCTCGGCCTCTATATTGATCATCTGCGAAATGCAAATGAGCAACGAAAATAACGAATATTAATATCGTATTTGTGTACAATCGTGGAAAGACGAAATTACTCGTGAGATACAGGCTGCCGTCCGAACCATTCGGCAAAATAAAATTCTAAACGAGTTAGATCAAGCGTATACATCCACGATATCTTACCGGGCCAAAAGCGGACAGTCTTGAGTCGTAGTATGTTAACATATACAAACGACGGTTTTCGAGGACTCATAGCGGATGGCGGCTGTTTAAGAAGCGCCGGTAAGCCACTCACAAATTTACTTTCCCAGTGTAAATTAATCTGCGTTGCCACAAAGAAATTTCACCGGTACTTATTTATGGTTAAGTCGACCAGAGCAATCGGGGTAAAGTAACTTGCCCAAGGATACAACGGAAAAACACAATGGTATTGCCTGGGTTCGAACCCTCGACCTTCTGGTTCGGTGTCCGGCATTCTACCACTGAGCCATCCCGTTCACATATATAACCGGAGTGAAATAACGAGTCTGATGTGGTAATGAGTACCAGGTAGGATATAGCGATGTATACAGAGTGAAATAACGAGTCTGATGTGGTAATGAGTACCAGGTAGGATATAGCGATGTAATCAGAGTGAACTAACGAGTCTAATGTAGTTAAGGTGTCCATCCCTGAGTTGTTCCAATTTATCGATGGCTTCTTCAGTGACCGGGAAGCTTACCCCGGGGAGCGTCTTACTGCGCGAGTCTACACTTGTTGCTGTGTCAATCTGGTATTTCACAGTTCATGAATAATAACAGAAAAACATGCTAAATAACATCTTGTATATAAAAAAATATATATACGGTATAAGCTGGTATAACCCGTTGTGCTGATGCAATAACTTGGACAGTGCCACAATACATCGAAGTGAGAGGTAAGAAGCTCATGCGTAAACACACGGCGACCTACCCGAGATCTTTCCCCTGAAAGTCCGTGGTTCGAATCGAAGAAGACACCAGGCAACCTTTTTGCTGCAGCATCCTCTGGGTTTGTCAGGTGTAATCTGACCAAGTCTACTTGACATACGCAAGCTTGTGTTAATTCAAAAGGGTGTGAACGTTGTATTTGTATTTAATGGGAGTAAATTCCGGGCCTTTTACCATATCGACTGTCTCGTTATACCCGTATAAAAGTGAAAATTGCCTTCAATACAAATCTTTCTTAATATACGAGTATGAAAATAGATCATGGAAGGTGTGGAAAATAATCCTCAAATCGTGCGAATGGAAACTCGCGCAACGCTCGAATAAATAGCCGCACTTCCTGCCGACTGCGCCACTCGTGCTGATTGGTCGACGCGATACGTCTGCCTTGCTGGGGAATCGTCATTGACGACCATTGATGATTACCTCGTTTCGTTTGACAAACTCGAGCTCTTCCTCGGCCAGACTGAGGGGCGGAGGAGCCTCCTTCGATTCCTTGTGTCTGTAGTAACCTTGTAACGTGACCTCGTCCTGCAAGCGAAAAGGGTCGTGCGTGCATTTAGCTGTCACCGCCAAAGGGTATGTGTATTTTAAAGTGATCGGTGACATTTGTAAAGACACTTGATCAGCTTGCCGACTGACAAGTTTATAAAAACCTCTCGCAAATTTGTTCCCCGGTGCATATCAATTTGTGTTGTGCACATTAATTTATATTGTGCATATTAATTTGTGTTGTGCATATTAATTTGTGTTGTGCATATTAATTTGTGCTGTGCATATTACTTTGCGTTGTGCATATTAATTTATGTTGTGCATATTAATTTGCGTTGTGCACATTTATTTATATTGGGCATATTAATTTGTGTTGTGCATATTAATTTGTGCTGCAAAAAATAAATTTCACATGTACTGACTTATAGCTAAACCGACCAGAGCAACTGGTTTAAAGTTCCTACCTTGAGGATGCAATAGAAAAACACAAATGCTATTGCCTAGGATTTAAACCAACCACCTACTGGTTGGTAGACCGGCGCTGTACCGACTGAGCTAAACCATTACCAATGAAGATGTTAGTTGATTACAGGGTGGATAACGAGAACAAACCATAGGAAGAGTGGAGATCATGAAAAAAGATAGAGAAACAGAAGATGAGATATTGTTTATTTACCACAGAATATTAACAGCGTATATATACATTAACCCTTAGCACTGTGTTTTCACATAATCATATTGCTATAGTAATGTAATGTATAGATGTCAGTGTGGTAAGGGTTAATAACGTAATAATGAAAATAATAACATGTTGATCAAAGCCATTACATATAGTGAATACAAATATATGTCACAAACTAAGGGTAGGAAGGCCTATGGGTTTTAACCTCCCCCTCCCTTTGCACTATTAATCATTGCAATGATATTCGAGTGGTACGGAAATAATAAGGTTGATATATGTGTGCAATACAAACAGTGTGCGAAACTTCTCAGAACGTAACATTCCGGTTAAAGTATTGTATTATCTAGATAGATAGACAGACATCATATATGACATTGCTAACGAGACGGGGCAGTTAGTGGAGTGAAACAAAATGAAAACAAGATAGGGTGAAAAGAGAGAAAAGAGAGAGGAAAGAGAAAAGAGAGAAAGAAATGAAAAAATAAAAGAGACAAGGAAAAGAGAGAAAAGAAAAAGAAACGAAAGAAAAGCGAAGAAGAAACAAAAGAGAGAAAAAGGAAAGGAGAGAGGAAAGAGAGAAAAAAGAAAAAGGGAGAAGAGATAAAAAAGACAGGGAAATGAGAAAAAAGAGGGAAAAGGGTGTGCATCGGATGAGTGGAGAGTGGAGAGAGTGAAGAAGAAGCATATGGAAGAGTGTATGGAGTAAAAGAGATTGAATAGTCGGAAATGATAAGAGGGTAGAGACTAAAAAGAAAGAGATATAAAGTAATTAAAAAAGGAAAAAAAGAGGGACAAAAATAGGAAGGAAGATGTTAAACATTGATATTATCGGCAGTTTTCAGCTTTATGCTTTCGCAATTGACTCTTTGAACTTATTACTCAATCTGCAAAATAAAACTCGAATCATTCGTTTTTTATCATGTCTGCGCAGTGTTGACACTTTTTCAACAGAACACATGAAAAATGAAAATATACACATCGAATAAAATGATCTAGAAGAGCATGGGTTAAACTTGGCAATAAAGCAGCCGCGTTGAAAGCTGAAAGAAATTAACCTTGGTGTTTCCGTACAACTCGTCGACTATTTTCCCGCCCCCGAACAAAGTCTTGAGGGTGGCTCGCGTCCCGGCGTATAACATTTTCTGCCGGACCTGCAACGATGATTAAGAATGATATAGCAACTGACCGCGATACAAACGATAACCCACACACCTGAGTGCAACAATAACAGTGCTAAATACATGTAATCTATGCTATTCTGGCTGTTTAACGGGTTAAATATCCGATCGCAATAATCAAGGGGGTAAAAGTTAGAACCTTAAAAATCACTTTATTTTTCATTCACTAACAGGCCATAAGTCATCATCACAACTGATTTACTGCACATTAAATAAAACAATTTGTGCTCCGCTATAAATAATTTATTCACTGCACATTTAACGAAACAGTTAGTTCTCTAAAATAATTTATCTGTTGTACCTTTAAAGCAGTTAGAGTTCCAGTAAACCTAACTCTACATTTAAAACAGTTGGTACCCTGTTATTATTGATTCACAGTATATTAAAAACAGTTGGTGCTCCGGTATAATTCATTCGCTATATATGTTTAAAACAGTTGGTGCTCCGGTATAATTTATTCACTGTATAATTAAAACAGTTGGTGCTCTAGTAAAATTCATTCGCTCAATATTTAAAATAACTGGTGCTCCGGTATAATTCATTCATGGTATATTCAAAATAGGTGGTACTCCGGTATAATTCAATCGCGGTATATTTAAAACAGTTGGTGCTGCGGTATAATTCTTACAATGTAATATTCAATAGAAATATACCATTACATTCAATATCATTGTATCGACGCTAAACACACCGGTGAGCGGTCAGGTGACCAGGTGAGGAACAGCCACTCGAACCCCGCGTTATTCTTGGTGTCCATCCGATACAGAATGTAGCAAGGGTTGTCTCTCTCCAAGAGCGGCACCAAGTATTCGTTATAATGTATGGTAGTTAAGGAGTATTGGGTTTATACATTACCCCAATGTTGCATTGGAGATATGACTATGTATATAAATATATATATATATATATATATATATATATATGTGTGTACGCGTGTGTGTACATAATTAAATGAGTATAGTATAGTTAAGTCATTTGACAAGGGAGGGGCAGGGGGCAGTTGGTATAGTTGGGAGACCATTGCGCTTGTATCCAGATAACCTTGGATAAATTGTCACTCTAACCAGTATACTACCTGTAGCATTCGCCGGGAAAAAAAGAGCTTCTTTAACCCTGTCTGTCCATGGGGTCTGGGTAGCCCTTACAGTCTGATTGTGTTAAGGCTTCTTCCTTATGATGCGGCTATTTGCCGGGTGCTCTTTGGCTCGGCTCTATGGCACTCACCTCTCTCCCGTGTCGACATATCATTGTGAATAATTAATAGGAATCGCCTACATAATGATTACCTTTGCAATTAAACTATTTTTAACTAATAAGTAATTCATTTGACTGCAACAACACATATAATGTCATACATGAATGTATCAATAGAATGGGTGAAATCTAGCATATAGGCTATTATTAAGCCATATTATGGCCGTTACTATGGTAATGAATAAGCTATTATTGACCCATACGGAATAAGCTTAGTTACTTTAATTATCATAGTGGGCAAATATGAACCACCTGGGTAGACAGTAGACCACCGGCTATTGATGGTGGTCAAGTTAAGAGGGCTTACCCATATTACATCGCGCAACCCGCTAACTCCATGACAAGATAATTATAATCCATACATTAGTGCCGAAAACGAAGGATATCCTGGTCCCACCGGCCGGATACCTCACGGGATGTCTCGAGGACAAGTTGTTCTACAATGATTCGTAACCGTACGATTTATAATGTACGTATCACAAATACATGAATATCATCGAAAAATCAATACACAAGTTGTTGTGAGAATAATTAAAGTTGTAAAATAAAAGAGAGCATCAAAAACCAATAAACACCGTTAATGCACTCCCAGCTAGCTTACATTCAGCAATGTACAACTGTCAACCAATTTAAAAGCAATCTCAAAACACACTTATTTAGCATTACTTTCACTAAATAGGTCAATCTTACATAGCATTCCTGTTTTTCTATATTTGTTCTGTTTTCCACTGTATTATTCAACATTGCTATCTATTTTGTGCTTATTGTAAATGTACATAATAGTATCTAACATTGATCTGTATTACCTGCATACTGTTAGGTGTTAATTTTATATAATTTAAGTAATTACATTAGTCTTAAACCATTAGGCTATTGTTCCATGTAAAGTGTGTTTGACAGCTAAGCTAATACACTTTAATCAAATAAATTTCATTTCAATACAATAGAAGTAAAAATATTGAAATAATTCAGCATATCAAAATAGCTAAATGAAAAGGTTTTGCTGATATGTAGAAAATGAATAACCTCAGTGAGGGTAGCCAATGGGGTTCTTTAAATAACTGGAGAGAAATGTACTTAAAAAACCTCGCCTACATTATTACTGCATTTTTATATGTTTATATTTATCAGTCTATGTAAAAATACTCACCATCGCAAATTCCAATTTTTAATAAACGAGTTTCTTCATCATTTAATTGGGCCAAGACATTTAGTAAATCTTCTGAGGCTGTAACCAATTAAATTATGATTCAACAGGTAACTGTAATTCCACCAAGGGGCATTAGAGGTGGCTAATGATTCAATGAAAAATTACATCACTTAAAATAACGATTTAATAAAAGCTCCATTGAATCACGCATTCATATCCAGCACTTAAGTCATGCCCTGCAAGAACTCACAGGGGATGGCAGATCTACAACATGCGCTTGCAAACATGTTATTGTAAAAGCATGTTAATATTACAATTAGGAATGTATTTTGTAACATAACTATAATAAATAGTAAAAGGAGACATTAACAGGAAAAATTTCGCTTCCTACCAAGACAATACACGAGTAATTGAGTGCAGGAAAAGTAACATGGCAAAAATTGAAATAACAAAGAAGCAGATTCAGAATCGAGTAATTAACTGCTACTACTCCTACTCCCTACTCCTACAACTACTGGAGGCGCAGTGAACTAGTGCGATCCGCTATAAATATATACTGATGTCATTACGGTACATCGGCGATCCGCCCGCCGATGTAGTGTAATGACATCAGTATATATTTTAACGCTATCGCTAACCCTAATCCTAACCCGGATCGCACTAGTTCACGGCGCCGATTTTTGGCCTACGCTGAAAATCCATTTAATTTTACCTTCAATCCCTGTTGAGTGAGACATAATAAACGTAAATGAATATGGTCGGTTTGTGATCGGAGTTCGAGGTACAATATGAAATAATATAGGTAATAGTAATATTAATAATATATCTATAATATAAAATAAATAAAAACAAAATATAAACACCGCCCAAGGTCCAACACTCGGAAACAATCGCTGCAAACGTAGCCCTTAAGCTCTGTTGCCAAAAATGAAAAAACTAGCGAACTTCTAGAGTCGATTAGTTCTGAAAAGGAATTGATGTGTCATTATGGCGATTCATTAAATGTGTAAATATAATAAACATTCTCGAGACATCAATTCCTGCATCATAGGGTCTTTCTTCATCCCGGAATCGTTCATACAAGTCATAAATCTTCTCATAAATAATGATACTTCAAATGTCCATTAGTAGGAGATAATAGATAATTTTGAACATTTTAGTATACTTATTATTCAAGATAATTATTAAAATAATATATATGATATAAGTAGCCGTATTATTCTGCTAAAGTAACAAAATTCCAGGGTTACGTCATTTGAGACGAATTGAATTGTATTCATAAAACGAGCTATCGCATATACATCTAATATGCATCTCCGGGCTTATGAATTTCTATTTCTTCTACAGTTTGTTAAGTGCTGT
>WURV02192541.1:0-12282 GCA_011762755.2 Epimenia babai | reverse complement strand
AGAAAGCCCCGCCTGGTTTTTTGATTAGATGAAAATATATTGCCTTTTAATTTTAATAAGAACATTTTATTAATAACATTAACGAACTCATCAAACTTTAATCATAGTATCGTCTAAGTTACAACCAGAAACATTTTCTTTCTTAATTATAGATTTTTAAAGGTCCCTGCATATTGTGGAACTTCAAGCTAAAGCTCATTGAGCTTCTACGTAGACTTGGCACTGATGTCATAAAGAGGAGCTTTTCACGCGAATTCGGGAGAACTGATCTCAAAGTTTTGATTTGACATTATTTTGTAGATGGATTAACTATCTATGTTCCGGCTGTTATTCAGGGGAGAAAACGCGGTGGAGACCGGAGAAAAGCTTTTGCGATTGTACAGCGATTATCATAAAGATTGGATGGACAGAAGTTATACGATACATTTATTACGTAGACTTGACAGTTATACTCAGCGATAAGGGAGACAAAAGTGCACATAAGATTGGCCCATATGAAGACAATAGAAAACTGATTTATAGATGGTTTTTGGCCACTTGAATAGAAACACTGAAACTGAAAGTTGAATAGACAGCGGCAGTGCTGATTACTACGGTACGTGATATTGAAAAGGTTCATTATAACCATAATGTTAGTATTTAATGAAAAAATAGAAGACACCCATTGAGAGTAAATGAATATAATAATAATAATAAATAATAATCCATTTGTTTTGGAGGCGCCCTAATAACTAGTACGTCTCTAAGGCGCCTAAATAATACAAGAAATTCGATTTTCTAACGACCTTTTCATATATGTAATACGATTTTTCATTGTGTTTTATCCCGGTGTTAATGAATTTCCATGGCTCTTCATTTAGTGGACAGTACGAAAAATTAATCTGGTCGCCATCATCATATGTACTTTAAAATAGTAATTCAATCTGAAATTATTAGATTCATTCAACAGCTGTTTTGTAGATCTGTACCTTTCCCCTCTGACTGATTTCTGCAAAAGATTCTTAGTGTAATTTTCAAAATTACTTTTCAGTTACTTACATAAATAAGTGGAACTCTTGCCAAGAGTGGTAATTTAGAATTTAGGTAATTGCCAAGAGTGGTAATTTAAAATTTTGGTAATTTCGTGGTAATATAGGATTTATTAGAATCTTATCACTTATTGCTTTCATTTTTCATTTTGAAGATGGCGGAAAGTCCTGCAGACAATGTGATGGATGTTATTAATGTAGTTGATAATGCAAGTAGCCATCAGATGCATCTATCAGAGTTGTTGACCTCTCTTGCAGCATGTAAGAAGCAGGTAACTTGTATACGCTATCTTTGTGACCAAACTTATCTTTGCTAACTTTACCTCAGTATTTTCTAGTCTTAGTCCATACAAGGCGCATTTATTCAATTGCCAAAACAAATCTGTTCTCGCCTCTTTTTAATTTTATATAAGTTAGCCTTCTTGCGGATTAAGTATTCTTTAGATTTAGCAACTAAATCTGCGTCTAATCAAATTCAGATTTTATGTATGTCACATTTACTTGTTCACTACATCTTATGAAGTATCCGAATTTTTACTCTTACTTTTTACTACTATATGATGGCAAATGGCCTAATGTAGCAAACCAGTTATTTCTGTCCATAAAAGCCTATTTTATAGACTGTATAATATAAAAAAGTAACAGTAACACCTTAATGACAAGCCTAGATGAGTATTAACACAAGCTTTTGTACATGAGTATACTTGGTCGGTTCTAACGGCTAATGAGTAGGTGGAGCAGATACCGAATATATATTGGAAGGTACAATACTGTGTTAAGTCTTGGGCCACCACTTTAATATGTCATACATGTCAAAATAATCACTTTAGATATCATTCACGGGCATTATTTTAATGTTTTTATAATGAAAACAAAATTCTCCATAACAATCGCATTAAACATTAAAAATTGTCACAAAATGGCAATATTTTGCTTGTCCACCCTTGGCCTTCACAACAGCAATGATTCTGTGGGGAACGCTTGCGAACAATCTTTGCAGATATTATTGCTGCAAGTTTCTCCATATGTCCTGACGGACATTCCACAGTTGAGCAGCAGACGCAGGCTGTCGTTTATTCTTCTCACTGTCCACATAGTCACACACCGCCTCAATGATATTGAGGTCGAGACTCTGAGGGGGCCACGGCAGAACAGTCCATGACTTATGACTTTTGGAAAATTTGACTCTCTTAGTGACATTGGCCTTTCGTAAATAAGATTTTTCAGCTGCCACCTTCCCATGCAGACCACTACGAGCAAGACTTCTATGAACAGTTGATGCGTCAACTTTAGTTCCTGTACCTTTTTCTAGTTCACTCACGAGATTAGTGCTTGTTTTCCGCCTGTCCTTCAATGATGTAACCTTAAGGTAGTGTTCATCTTTTCCAGTTTCTTCCTACCACATCTTTTGTCTTCATCCAGTCCGCTTTTGTTGTATTTATTGATAACATTGCAGAGGCCGTTCCTGGTATATCCAGTTTTGAGAGCAATTTCTCTTTGTGAATGTCCTCGTTGATGTAACAGCACCATTTTATGTCTATCAAACTGATTTATCTTAGCCATAGCAAAAATAAACAAAAAGCAAAAATAGCATGTGAACATGTGACTATTAGATCTGGCAAGAATAACACGCTTACTTTGCCATAAATAGAAATACGGAGTCACTGCAGATAATGCCAATTAATTGCCCCTAAATATAAAAATGACAGCATTATTTGAAATTTATGGTGGCCCAAGACTTTTACACAGTACTGTAACTTGAGGTCAGTTACAATGTAACGTTTATGGTGTCTTTCAAAAGTAACTATTGGAATCTAAGCTCATCATTCTCATATGACTGTGTACCCTTATACCCCTAAGAAATTTAACAATCTCCCACTTCACGACATCTTTCACAATATTCAAGCATTAAAATCTACCTCATTTCCTGTTTTGGAAGGCACAGGAAAATTCCTAGGTTTGTGCATATTTGGATACGTAACCTCCCACATTTAAGGCCGCGCTTTTAGCCACTGCATGTCTGGCATAAGATGTTATATATGTTGTATATTACACATATTGTATATTACACTTACACACACACACACGCACGCACACACACACATATATATTTTTTAAACTGTTTTTCCAATGACTTGCGTAAGCCACCTTTCGCCTGTTTGCACGAGCGGTGTTATTTCGCCATACGTAACTTTCGCTGGCAACTTCCTTAATACGCAGGTAACGGATAGTGCAGAAAACGCGAAGGTCACCACGACCGCGCACTTTGCCAGCTTAAAAAAGAAGATAATGCGCACATTGGATGAGCGAGTCGCCAGTTTATTGATCGACATTGACACAGCCAGGTCGACGGCACTCAACCCTCTCATCCAGTGCGAGGAGCTGATAAAGGGCCACATGGAAAGCACCGCGCGACTCATCGAACAAGGTGACCTTCGGCATCGCTGTATCAAGGGAGAGCATCCAATCCATTAGGCAATGCTTCGAGAAACGCTAGAAAAAATAACTTTACGTTTTTGTCTTTTAGAATTGGGGTTCGGGATTTCCCCGCAGAATTTTTTCTTCATTTCTTTCCGAGTTAATAGCTTTTTTAGTGTGTTTTTAGTCATGTCTAGTTTCATTATTATAATGAGGTTAATATAATAGGTACATATATAAAATATATAAATAACATTGTTTTACGTATGATAAAATTTTCGTTAAACGGTATTGTAAATGTTATTACAGATTAGTCAACTGTGATTCTGTGAATGTTAATTATTTTACACATTATATGGCATATTTCAATAGATAATTGCATGGCATTTCTGCCATTTATGCTTATTCAGTACTGATGGATGATTTTTTCTTTTGTCAATAATTCAATTCAATTTATAGCCATAAATTATGTCATGCGTCAATTTTACGATATAATTTTTAGTGAGTTTCAATTCTTGAGATGTGTTAATATAACAACTTGATTGTACCAATATGACCTATAGTTTATAAGACTTTATAGCAACCTCTGTTATATATACGTTAGTGATAAAAAGTATAGCTGTACCATGTTGCAATATTGTTTGGTGTAACGGATTTATGCAAATGCTTTTTACGCAGGTGGCCAACTTTTAGAGAACAGTAGCAATGGCGAAATCTCAGAAATCAACAATTTCATAAATTTGAAAGGAAATTCCACATTAAGCATGTAATTATACTACACTTCATTTTTTTTGCGATATGTACGATTTTTTCAATGTTATACAGTACACAGATCATTTTGTATAAATATTTTCCGAGTAGATTTTAATTGGTTAAGATAGTAGCTTTAAATAGTGGCAGACGGCCTACGTATGTCGTTAACTCCTCTAAATCTGTGACGGATGATGAAGATGTACAGTGACCTGACAAGATTGTCAGAGAAGCTGTGTCTCCAGCTTCAGAAACACAGCACAGGCAGAAAGAGGAAACTCTAACATAACCATACTGCTGCGGCTACCCGGGTCCCCACAGGCAGATGGGGTATTAGGCACTTTTTGTTGAAAAAACTGCCTCGTTATGGCTTCGACCGTGTATCGAACCACTGCAATTTAAGGCCTTTTTTGCACTCAACATTGCTGTTTTCGCGTCTTCTACTTAATCCCAGCTATAGCCACACAGCCTGTCCAGCCATTGTTAATAGGCAGTGCTATAAACATTGCAATATGACTGGATCGTTTTTACCCATACGGATCTAATCTACTGGTCACCCTTAGTCTATCTTCTTAAATATTTTACTTTTTCATTAATTCCTAATTTATCTATTTGTCAACAGTTATTTTTGTCCATCAGTATACCATTGAATTGTGCAACATAACTTTATATAATAGACGTACACACTGCACATATAATTGTAGACAATATAGACTTCAAGTAGATTCACGATCACCTTACAGGCTTGGAATCTTCACAGTCCTAACTCGTGTAAAGTGTGTTTCATTTAGCATTGCGTTGCTCCAGTTACGTATGCCACATCTAGATGTCAATCATGCTGGATATATACCGAGCGATAGCTTCACTCCTTGCGTGTCATCGTCGTTGTTATAACGCAGCCTCCCGGACGTACCGTCGCTGAATGACGTCGCCTACATCTCCGTACAACTACGGCCATCTTGCGCCGACACCGTCATCGACAAGCTTTCCGAGGAGGGCCTGGTGTTGCATCGGTCACCCGTCAAGATCACCGATGTCCAGCAGTGTCCTGGCGGGCTGCACATTTCATGGGCCGAGGTACATTTTAGACCGGTTATGCAGATTTTCTTTGGCAATTCTTGATCGCTCTTTATATTTTACTCAATTGTTTGTATTTCCGGCTACCGAGCCTTAATTTAATTACATGTCCGCAATATTTTACTCTATTTTTTTATTTTTGCTTTTTCTCTGAATATTCTTTATCTCAGGAATATTTCCTGGGAGGAATACAGAGTTGAAGCAGCGTGCTCATTGGTTAGAGGCTGAAAAAGCCTATCTTAGACTGATGAGTCGTTGAACTCCGTTAATTTGCAACTTCGATTTCAGACGGACGATGAGTCGCCGATAGACATCAGCGAGTTCTGTCTCCAGTACAGCCTCGCGTCTAACAACATGAAAGCTTCGACGTTCAAGACGGCTTACATCGGCCCTAATACATGCTACACGCTAAAAGGTCTCCCCCAAGACATGCAATACGTGCTGAGAGTGAGCTGTCGAGGGGAGAATATGGACGATTGGGCCATGTGGAGCGTTCCGTTAACGGCCAGCAGCTCGGTGCCACATTACAGTGGGTTTTGGTGACTTCTGTGATTTAGCGTTTTAGATTCTCATACTGCAAAACCATTGATGAAGTTTCTATCTAAACAGTGTTTCCTATAGGGCTTCCCATACCTGTTTTTTCCCGGCAATGATTTATTTTTCATTGTATGACTGCTTGTAAAAAATTTTCAGGAGATGATTTCAGGTCGAGATATCCCAACATCTGACTTATTATAGAGGCTCACATAAAACATATCACAGACTAAACAATATTTCACTCGACTTACGAATATGAATTGCAGTTTTCAACCATATCCGCTACTATAGGCATATCATTTAAAATTGAAATGACTCGCATGTCTTTAAGTTTGTATATAATATGAAATTTATTTGATTAAAGTGTACTTATTAGCTGAGCTGTCAAACACACATGAAACAATAGCCTAATAGTCTAAGACTATAATGTAATTACTTAAATTATATAAAACACCTAACAGTATACAGGTAATACAGATCAATGTTAGATACGATTATGTACATTTACAGTGAGCATGAAATAGATAACAATGTTGAATAAGAACCCGCAACCCCCAGATAACCGATCTGGTGCTCTACCAACTGAGCTACAGGGACGAGATTATTCCTGTGCATTTCAGGTATTTAACACCGTTTTTCAGAACCACTGATGTTTATAGTCCGTATATCATAGACAGCTATATACACAGATATCTTTAACAAGCATGATGATGGACTATAAATTGATTGGCTAGTTTTTGCAGTGTTCCCAAATATAGGTCCCATCAGGGGTATAGGTTTTTTCCTGTTCATTTCTTTCCAGCTATTTATAGAACCACATTGGCTATCCTAATTACCATCACAATGTTGAATAATACAGTGGAAAGTGGAGCAAATTTCGAAGTGATATCGAAGATTGTCTGCATTCACCGTATATCCTACACAATGCCGAAGGTAATGACATACTGCTACAGGTTGGTCATGTATAATGCCCTATAATTTGCGCAGGATGGACAGGGGGCATCGCCGGTTACTGTTTGACCAACGAATCGCGCACACTCGCCAGGGAGGGGGACCTCCTCCACTACCCACCAGTGATTTACTCCTCCGACCAGACGTACGAGACAGGACAAACGATTACGTTCTGGGTGCTGAATGCTAACGACATCGGGGTCGAAGACGGCATAGCCGTGTGTCTAGAAAACATCCCGGACACGAGCCTTAAGAGAGTGGGTAGTGTCTTTGTCTCGGCAAAAGGTATGAACCATCAGTTTAGATTATATTCTCCACAATGATTTATTGTGAACTGTCATTTAGTAAGTTGCACTATAGGTTTAAAGTTTAAAATGTAAATGACACCATTTAGTCTATTCAATTCCACAATTTTTTAACTCAACCCCTTCGCTGCCAAACAAGACTATAATAGTTTTATCCATATGCCAGCGGTTGAAGGGTTAATAGAGATTGTTTCTAAATGTACATAAAAAAATTATGCGATCGTCATAATATTGCAGGGATGGTTTATATCGATGGGAATGAGATGAAAAACCGGCTACCACCCTTGGTCAAGGGCTCCTCCCTGACATTCCACACGGAGTACTTATCTAACGGTAAAGTTCGCGTCAGTGCCGACATTAACGACAAACAAGTTACCTTCGACTGGAATATCGAACCTCTCACTCCAACACTCGCCAACGCCGATAACCACACGTACGGCTTTAATACGTTCATGGCACCGCCGAATAAGAGTAAACATATGTACTTCGCCGCGTGCTTCACTAAAGAAGATTGGAGAGTGGTTGTTGAGTAGGTTTGTTTTTGAAGAGCTTTGGTTCTGATACATGCACATCCATATACATATGTATAATATTTGTTATTCGTTATATCTGCCTCTATGCTTTACTAAAGATTGGGCAGTGGTTTCTGAATATAGTGGTACCTTCAGCTTTTTCACGATGACATAGGACGCACTTTAAAGAAAATGCGTAGTGTGATACAAAGGGTAAATCTAATGGAGGCTGGTTGGCGCCAGTGATACAGGTGTTAGAAGTGTTGCCTTTCAAGCGAGAGGTTGCGAGTTCGAACCGGCACAAACCAGGGATTTTTCCCCGCGCTTTCCACGATAGGAAATGAGCTAAATTTTCGTGCTTGAATATTGAGAAAGATTCATCGTGAAATGGTTTTTTAAAAAAACATTAGGGATGTAACGGGGCATTTAATTATAAAGTAGCACCGAAACCTCGCCTTTTCCCTTTTTAAATCCGTCAATTACCTCCCTTTATCTCTCAAACGTGATGTATGAAAGAAAGGACTCTGCAAAGGATCTGCAAAAATTACCTCCCTCTGCACAGATATTAGATCAGACAGTGAACAAGTTATTAATTATTTTTAAAAATGTTCACATCGGATGGAAGAATGAACCTCGATTATGAATAGGAAAATCTACCATATGAACAAAAAATGGATTACGCCCACCTACAACACAGCTACCATCTTCAAACATCAACTGTGGGAGTGGCTTTTTATTGCCATATATAATACAAATTTCACAGGTACGTTACTCTCTTAGCCCCTAATTTTTCGTGTTGGACTAGTGCTAGATTTTCCCTCCGTACGACGGATTGTATTACCTGGTTAAATCTCTAAAAGTCAATTGTAAACCAAATAGTGCGAGTTAACTCAAGGAGTTCCAAATGAGCTATTAGCGAAGGCAAAATACACGGCGTAACCAAAGAAAAGCAATAATGTGTTATATTCTGCTGCATGCTTTACTAATTCAGATTCTCATGGCACTAGTCAAGAGCAGTAATCTTTGTTGTGAGCTTTTGTCTGTTTTGTTCCTCGTATAACTTTCTTGTTCACCTATGTGGTACCAAGCTTTTATACTTCTACCTGTCACATTCAACCCAAGATCGAGACCACGGCTCTTTATTTGCAGATTCGATTGATAACCTCGCCACTCAAAATGTTTCAGCATTCAATAACCCTACATGCGCGCTTGTTTTATCACGTTTATTTAAATTTATCGCTGAAGAATCGTAAAACATTCGCTTTGGAAGTTTTATCCGGTATTAAACAAGGAAGCGTCTGCAAACTGTCCAAAAATAGTTTTTCATTTGAAAAAACCTGACATTAATTTTGCTGCAAGATTCATATGTAAGTAACATTGGATATAGAATACTAGCATGCATACCAGATATTTTTACTGGTAAATAACACTGGTTTACCGATCCATTAACATCACTAGCATCAAAACGATCCACGATAGTGATTTGAAAACTGTCAAAAACCAGAATTTCTGCGGTAGTGAGTAGACACGGGTGATATTGGAATGCTGTAAAATTAGATATTTTTGCGGAGAAAAATTCTTTGCAGGAACTAATTTTTGCAAAATTTGCTAACGAAATAATATCCAATTTTTTTTGGTTTTCTATCTCCGTTCTTTCAAAAATTTCCGCGTGGAAAAAATTTTCACGATTTAATGAACACTGTTACAGTGTATTGTGTGATTATAACCGATATATTTCAACTTATTGTGAATATTCAACACTTTAAACGACAAAGGCAAATATGCAGGTGGGACTATGCATTTAGATGAAATAAGCAAGTGTATATGTGTATAGTAGTAATACTGAGACGTATTTTAAGGTGCAATCATACATTTCAGAATTTACTTACAGCGCTATGCAATGTTCTTTACACCAGTAAAAAATTTCTATGTAAACTATAGTGTAAAACTTCAAGTGCAGTAATAAACACAGTGTGGATTTGTATTGAATTCGATCTTGAATGTAATTACGTAAATGATGCATTTATGTGAATGCTTCACACCTACTCAGTATGATTTTCTATACAACATATTCAAGATGCCATTTCTCTGCGGCTGTTCATAGAACCACATCGGCTACCCCCCCCCCCCAATAACATCAAGACACAATGACATTATGGAAGGTGTAGCGATGCATGCATTTTAGTCAAATCTGTATATTTTTTTACAATAAAATATGGAAATCCACATTACACTAGAAACATAGTTCGTGGAATTATACCATTGATTATGAAGCATATTATGAATATTATGAGCATTATGAATTCTGTCTGAAATACCCGCTATTTAGTTTTTTAGGCAATTGATCTCTATTGACGCTTAAGTTTCTGGTATTTATTATACAGGTGCACTTATACAATTGATACAGTTAAAGGGTTATTGTATAATTAAAATCATTAAGCTACAAACTGCCGAGTTACTGGGTCACTGCTGTGAATTACACAGTAAGAGTGGATTTATTAAACACGCGTTAGACATGCAAATCCCCCCCGTTACTCATTGACCCCATAAAGACAACTACAATACCCCAAAAATCGGGTTAGAGCACTTGACTGCTCATCTGTAATAATTCCTAAATCTTATCTCGGTCGCAGCTGTAGCCGGTATACTGCCTATGGCATTTTTCAGGCAAAAGGCGTCTTGAACCCTATGTCTGGCTATGGGGATCCCTGATAACCCTATAACTTTACGGCAGAAACTCCCGTTATAAAACTTGACAGACATTGCACGACCATGGTGTTGGCTGTAGATTAGATTTTCCTAATAATGCCATTTATGCGAAATCACAATTTATTGTTTGAATATGCATCAGTGACACAAACTCATTAAATAAGCTATTTTTTGACCTCTATGGTCATCCTTGACCTTGATAATGTAACGGTATAATTTGCCCGGTTATCGTCACGGGCACTCGTAACCGACTCGAGGCCTAGCTGGTTAAAAATCCTATCCGTCCATTGTAAACGGTGCGGAATATTCCGGTATCATCCGGAACAACCTCTGCAGCCGCAGTTCACACATTCAACGACCTTGCCCTGAAATACAGAAACGGACATACTTTGAGGTGATGAAGGTCAAAACAACGGCTGAATCGAAACCTTCTGTACATACAAAATGAATACTAATTCTTAAAATCTGCCATACCGACCTCTTCTAGCTTCTTCCGTGGTACGCGGCACACGCAGTTAGTTGAGAAATTTGTGTCGCGTGTCTGAATACATCTCAAACAGCAGAGGTTTTCATACCCGGGCTTCTTCCACTTTGCTATCAAGTTGCCATCGGCGATCGCCTCCTTCAGGCAGTATTCATACAATTCTGAAGGGCAAAATATATTTCGATTACATAACGTATATTACAGAAAAGAGTTATCAGGTGAATGGGCAATGTCATCTACAATGAGTAAAATCGTGTAAATAAAATATGTAGGATAGCATAGGCGATACAAATAAATTAAAAAAAATTAAAGCTACACATATAAAAGGGGAGAAATGCACAGAAAAAACATATACCTCTGATGGGACTCGAACCCACAACCTCCAGATAACCAGTCAACTGCTCTGTCGTGGGTTCGAGTCCCATAGGTTTAGGTTTTTTCTGTGGATTTCTTTCCAGCTATTAAGGGAAACGCATTGGATACCCATTAACATCACATATAAAAGACATTGAAAAAAAACCGCGCGATTGAATACTGCTGAATCCTCTGTTGTAAGCCTGGAGTGTGAAGGAAATTAATGGTGTGTATAGAGGTGGTACACTGCTGCATATCATGCTGATTCATTGGCAAATGAATAATAAATATTGTTAAATGGCGATGAAATGAAGTGTAAAAATAAATTCCGGGGATATTATTTTATATAAAAAACTAATTAGTTATTACAGCGAAATATTTATCTTCATAAAAAAATTTTACGGTGCCTGATGAAGTATACTTGATATACGAAAGCTTTTGTTAATCCTTATATAGTTAGTCAACAAGGTGTAACCTTTTTATTTTCGTATTTACGATTTCATGGAGAGTGATTCTTAACATAGCACATGCAGTCAATTTGAGGACACAACATTTAATTAAAAAGGCCCAAAAGAAATGGGCCATACCTGGCTGTAGTTTCCATATGGTTAATATAGATATCACATAAAAATAAGTGACGGGAAATAGGTAACATACCCACAGACAGTACTTTACCTCTACTAATGGCTTTTCTTCTGTAAAAAAGATCATAAATATATCGAGATTTCTGATGGTGTATGCGGAAGATTGGCCATAATCCCTCAACTTTTCGTTTACCTTCATGTGGGTCAGTCTCCGCTGCACAAAATGGATTCATATTATAACAAATATAAAAAATAACAAATATCAATTTTATTATTTAGTATAAATTTATTGATTTCATTTTTACAATACTGTTTTTATGATATTCTTTCCAGCCCAGCGCGTGTGATTTTCAACCGTGTATCTCGTACTGTTTCATCTACTCATTAATACCTATGTATACGTATGTTCAGCACATTTAAACATTATCTTCATCATTATTATAATAATGCATATCAAACTATATATAATACAGTCAAACCTGTATTAAGCGGCCATTCACGGGAATCTCGAAAAGTGGCCGTTAAGACAGGTGGCCGTTTAATCCAGGTTTGACATTTTCACTAGTGTACATG
>WURV02192530.1:0-12283 GCA_011762755.2 Epimenia babai | reverse complement strand
GATTGGTTTCATAAGGCCCTTTTTTATCCAGGGCTCTGCCCATTGATCTGGTCCGAGCTCAGGATCGCCGCACCGTCGGCGCCGCCGGCCACAAGACGGTAGCTTCGGTTGCTCGGTTTCGGCACCGTCAACTGGCGCGAGATGATCTTGTACGCGCCCAGTTTCGGTGAGGCGTCCTCGAACGTGCTGGTAATGGTCGCCGGCGCGGGCACTGGATCCGGTTCCGGCTCGGGCTCGGGCTCGGGCTGCGGGTCGGGTTCGGGCGTGGTGTCCGCCCCGAGATTCGGGAGCGTGACCTTGAAGATCATCGTCGCGGAGTCACTGCTGCGGCGGGCGTAGAACACGCCATCTTCGCCACCCCAGAAGTGGTTGTACTGGTTCCACTTGCCATCGCCGACGTTGGAGACGACTTCCCACTTCGAGCCGACGCCAAGGTTCGACCCGTCGCGTGCAAGATCTCGATAGATCCGCATCGTGCCATCAGCCCGCACCGCAAAGATCACCCCGTGCCAGCCGCCGAAGACGTGGGAGAAGGCGTTCCAGCCCGCGCCAATCGGCTTGCCCCAGTTCGGATCGGGGCGGCGACTGCCGTCACGGGCAAGGTCACGGTGGAAGAGCAGCGCCCCGGCCGAATCAATGCCATAGATCACGCCGTCGTGACCGCCGAAGATGTGCGCGAAACGGTCCCACCGGGTGTCGATGGCCGTCGCACCCGAACCATTGGCCCACACCGCGGTCTTGTCGTAGGAGCTGTGGAGCTCGACAACCAGCTCTCCATTCGGCTTGACGCAATACAGCCGTCCATCGGCACCGCAGGCAATCTTCTGGTACCTGGCGGTCCACCCGGTGGCGATGTTGCCGGCCAGCCAGCTCGGCTGCCCGTTGCGTTTCTGATCCTGGTAGAAGCGCAGCACGCCGTTGGCGGCGTTCAACGCGTACATCTTGCCGTCTTGCCCACCGGTGATTTCGCGGAAGATGTTCCAGCCGGTACCGATCCGCGCTCCATTCAGTTCGATTTTCGCGCCATTAAGCGAGGAGCCCGCCAGCCCATTCCCGGTAGCGGTATTGGCCGGGATACACAGGATCGCTGCAACCAATGCGGTCGCGAGCAGGACGAATCGGGGGGCGAATGTCTCAGGTTGCATGGCGCACTCTGGATGGACGGGGGCTGGGCCCGGAATCCGGGCCGGTCAGCATGGAAACTCGAAGTGGAGTCGGGCTTCGATTGTATAGGAACCGACGAATAGACGGCATTCCCTACCCGCAAGCGGAATGTTGGCGGCGGGCGCTGGCGGCGATGTTGCGCCGCAACCGGGTCACTCTATTCCGCCTGGTTGGCGACCCGGGTTGTGCCCTTTTTGACTCGATTTCTTGTTGACTTCCGGCTCAAAATAGCATATATATATAATTGCCTAGTGATAGTCTGCTGCCGGGTTCTGGCCATCGGAGGAGAACGACTACTACGGGAAAGGTCTGGTTGTTTTGTGCGTTTCGCAGGTCGGGTGCATGCGGGAGGTGTTCGACAAATGGCTGTTGACGCCGTGCGCCGCACTTCCTACGGCGTTGGGTTCGTTCGGTAGATCCCTGTTTTACGGGGGCCGGGGTGGTGGGAGGATCAGAAACGATGGGGGCGAACCAGTCGTCGAGGAAACAGGACGGTTGTCAGGCGTGTGGTCCCGGCTTGGATCGTGGTGCGAGAAGCACCTGCGTGACCAATGCATTCGGCATTCGTCTTCATCATGAAGGGTGAGCCAACGAGCCTGCACTGCCGACGTTGCCAGCGTGGAAAACGGTACCGGTTTGGTGGTAGATGTTTGGTGCGAGGGTCACGAGGGGTCCGGCCGATTGGGTGAGAGTCGGATGAAACGGTGGCCTGGAGCCCTTCCAACCTCGAAGCCAGGTCTGGGCCCTGGCATCATGGGATCTCGGGCGTGAGCAGTCGGGGACGAGAGCGGCATGCTCGACAACAGGCACACTCACCAGCACAGGGCGCGGGAGCTTTCTATGAACGTCATATCGCCGCTGTTCCGGTTGCTTGCCGCCATCGCGGTGTGCGCCGGGGTCGTCAGCCTTGCCGCCGGATGCGGTGGGGCGTCGTCGTCAGAGAGCCGGCGGGCCATGGACCGCAGCATCGGGAACTCCGGGAACGGGACCGCGTACGGGTATACCGCGGAGCAACCGACTGGAGCCGACAGTGAAAGCAGCAGCGGCGACTCGGCGATGGCGCGGGCATTCAACAACCTGAACGAGGGCCCGTTTGCGGAAACAACCGACGGCGACTCGCAACCACAGCCCGATGACCCGCAAACGGCGCCGGCACGAGTGATGGTCTACACGGCAACGCTGGATCTGATCGTCGACAAGGCGGGCCCGGCGCCGGCCGCGGTTACGAAACTCGTCGAACGGTTCCGCGGCTACGTGCAGAGCCGGTCGCCCGCACACATCGTCGTGCGAATTCCGTCGGCCGATTTTGATGCGTTCCTGGCCGCGCTGAGCGATGTGGG
Organism: Epimenia babai; assembly: GCA_011762755.2. Taxonomy (NCBI): domain Eukaryota; kingdom Metazoa; phylum Mollusca; class Solenogastres; order Cavibelonia; family Epimeniidae; genus Epimenia; species Epimenia babai. Next base: position 9,779 of record WURV02192530.1, on the reverse strand, counting down.
ATCGGTCCGCAACTAACAGGTGACCGCGCAGGATGTGACCGAGCAATACGTGGACCTGATGGCCCGGCTTCGCAGCGCACAGGCCGTGCAAGCCCGTCTGCGCGAACTGCTGGCGCGTGCCGAGTCAGTGGAGGCGGCGCTGAAGGTGGAGCAGGAACTCAAGCGGGTGGACCAGTTGGTGGAGCAACTCAAGGGCCACCTGCAGGTGCTGGAGAACCGCGTGGCGTTCAGCACCGTCACCATCCGGCTGTCGGAAACCGAGCGCCCCGCGCCGATTCACGTGCGGAACTTCGGCGAGCTGCCGTTCAGCTGGCTGCGTCAACTGGACCCGAACCAGCTCTGGGACTGAGGACCGCGCCATGACAACCGAATCGTCGAGCGAATTTCGCGCAAGACAGGAACCGAAGCGCGAGCCGAAGCCCGGTCCGAGGCGCCGCTTGCTGGTGGTGCTGCTGTTGATCCTGATCGGGGTTCTGGTGGCAACCATCGTCAGCCAGCTGGATACCCGCCTCCGGTTGATCAAGCCGGACGGCTATGCCGAGGTCGATCAGGAATCGCGATCGCGCCGCTTCGTGCAGAAGTTGATCTCGCCGGATGGCACCGTGATCGCGGTGCGCCGGTTTGACAATCCGGATGACCAGTCGGGGCTCGAGTACTGGAGTCGCGCCCTCGAAATCGAGAAGACGCAGAAAGACGGCATGGTCCTGGTCAGTCGCGAGGAGATCACGACCACGAACGGGACGACGGGCATGCTGTTCGACTTCGAGGTCGGCGAGGCGCCTTCCCACATCCGCTATCTGGTCGCCCTGTTTGTGATGGGCGACGCGATCTACACGGTGGAAGTCGGCGGTGCCCCCGACGCCGTCACCGACGGTCGCGACACGATTGTCTCGACAATGAAAACCCTCGGTCAGTAGCGAGGGAGGCCCGGGCGGGCGGCCTGACCCGGTGCCTGCCGTCATCGGCAACGGGTTGCGACCAGCGCGGCGATCGCAATCAGCCAGAGCACGAGGAACGCCGCTCCGTGAGGAGTTGAACCGGCTGCGCATCCGCCCCCGCCGCCGGTGCCGAGGCCGCCGCTGAGCGAGTTCGTCAGGCGGACGGTGATGTCCACCTGGTGCGTGGCGCCGTCCGTGCCGAGAATCGTGAGTGTCGCCGTGTTGGAGGCGGCCAGGCCCGCCACGCTGTCTACGCGAAGCTGCACGGTACCGCTGGTGGAGCTCGCGAGTACGTTCCCGCCCGCACCGTTGTCGAACGTGGCGACCAGCCAGGACTCGCTGCTCGCCACGCTCACCGTCAGCAAGCCGCCCCCGTTGTTGGTCAGCGTGCGCTGCTCGATCAGCGGCAGGTCACCAGAGGAGGCCACCGTCAGGTTCCAGTCGCCGCCATTGATCGTGAGCGTCGGGTCGGTGATGACGGCGGTCACGCCGGCGGTATCCACCGATGCGCTGTCGCTGACCGTGAGTTGAAAGGAGTAGCTGCCGGCGATCGACGGAATGAACGTTGCCGTGTCTGTACTCGCCCCGCTCAGACTGGCGGTGGGGCCGCTGGTCTGGACCCAGCTGTAGGTCAACGCCTGCGGGCCGTCCCCACCATCACTGCTGCCGCTCCCGTCGAGCGTCACGGTGCTGTTGATCACCATCGACCCGCTGGCGGTTGCGCTCGCACTGGCGGGTACGTTGGGCGGCATCTGGCCGGGGCCGCCGGTCTTGAACCCGCGATCGAGCTGCCAGCCGCCATTGGAGCCGTCGCCAGCGTACGCGCCGCGGTACGTGACCGAGCCCTTGGTGTCGCCATTGAAGTCCAGGTTGTGATCGGTATGCGCGCTGAACTGCCCGATATCGAGTGCCGCTCCCTGCAGCTGGCCGGACTTCGGATAGAAGTCCATGCTGCCCAGCGTAGTGCTGGCGTTGACGAACACGGCGCCGGCGTTGGCGTTGGTGCCGGTGACGTTGCCCGACTGGTTGGTGACGCTGCCGCTGATCGCGTTGCCCGCCACACTCGTGGTGTAGACCGCATTGCCGATCACCTGATGATCGACCCGCGCAACGCTCCCGAAGTGAATGCCACGCAGGCAGTCGTACACCGTGTTGTTGTAGACGTACGCGACGTCGAGCGTGCCGTTGTGGTCCTGCAGGCGCACGGCGGTCTGGTCGCCGTCGACGAAGATGTTGTCGTGGATGATCACCCGCCCTTCGGCTTGCAGCAGGTGTTCGTACGGGTTGTGGACGAACAGGTTGCCGTAGATCTCGTAGACATCCTGGCTGCCGTTGCCATTGGGCGGGAAGTGCCCCACCAACACGTTCGGGCGGTTTCCATCCGGCGCGTTGGTGTCGTTCTTGATGAAGACGTTGTTGCGGATGATCGTTGTTTCAGCCCCGGTGGGGATTCCCGGGTGAGCGGGGCGGGCGTTCTGGTGCTTGATCTGCATGTTGTAGCCGACGGTATCTTCGATCAGGTTCCCCTCGATGATCCCGCCGATGAACGGTTCCGCGCCGTTGGAGTTGCCCAGATACATGCCGGTGCCGGCGCCGGTGATGCGATTGCCGCGGATGATCCAGCCCCAGGTGGGCGTCTTGGTGCTGATGCCGACGGTTTGCTGCGTGCCGCCGTGGTTGATGATCCGGCAGTTCTCGATGCGGATGTGATGCACCAGATTGCCGGCTCCGCCCTTCGCGCTGATCGCGTGGAGGTCTGCCTTGTTCAGCCCGTCCACCGTCACATTCTCCAGCGCGACGTAGCTGGAATTCACGAATTCGATGGTGTTGCGCCCGTCCTTCGCGGCGAATACCGCGGACTGGTCTTCGGGGCCGATGATGGTGATCCAGTTGGCGTTGGTGCCGGTGCGACCGCTAATGGTGAGCCCGTTGGTGTAGGTGCCCGACGCCAGGATCAGTCGATCACCGGCGCTGAGGTTCGCGAGTTGTGCCTGATAGTTGGCGGGGGTCGCGTTGTAGTCCGTGGCGGTCGCGATCGCCGGCATAGCCAGCAACAGCGCAAGCGCCAGGCAGGTAGAGGTGAAGGGGTTGATGGTGGTGGTGAGTGGCATTGCGATTTCCTTCGCAGTCGTTTGTGTGTGGTGGTGGTGGTCTCTTCGTCTCGAAGTTGGCGTGACGCGGTACGGACCGTTTGCGGGTGCGCTCGGCGGGCGGCAACCCGCGGCGCATTCGCCGGTACGCATCAGGTGGTGAAGTCAGTCCTCGGCTGGTCGTCGCACGATCTCGAACCAGTCGATCTCGAGAGCCAGCGCAGCGCGCGGGTCCTCGTCAGCAAAGATCTTCAGTTGGTCTACGCGCGTGCCCGCAGGCAGCTCGAATGCGATCTCTGTCCACTCGTCGGCGGCGACCGCCTGCCGGTGGGTGAACACGCGCGAGCCGGTGGACCAGACCCCGACCCCGAGCGTCGTTACGTCGGAGAACCGCAGGCGCATCCGCACGCGTTCGCCACGCACCGTGTCGATCATCGGGAAGACGGCTTCAAGGCGCACCGGGTACCCGCGGCTGTGAATGCCGTGCCCGCTGCCGTCGCGGATCTCACCGGTGTTGATGTGAATCGTGGCGTGGTCGCCGACGAAATCGTGCCGCAGCAGCTCGCGCTCGGGGAGCCCGTTCAACAGGCGGGCTCGCCAGACTTCGAGCACGTCTGCATCGCGAACATCGACGCCGCGTTCGCGTACTCGCGCCGACTGCCCGGGGGCAACCGCCTCGTCGTCACCCGCGCGGACGGTGCCGGCCACGCAGGTAATCTCGAACCAGCTGCGATGGGTCTCGGCCAGCGCAATGCCACCCGCAATCACCCCGCTCACATCGCCGACAACCACGGTGACAGTTCCGCTGCAATTGAGGCTGTCGATGTAGAGGTCATCCTGCGCAACTGTCACGGTCGTTGCGCCGGTCGTGCCGGTCAGCGTCAGGCTGCCGTCGAACCGCAGCAACGCGCCGTTCGGCAGCGCGAGATCCACGATGCCGGTCGTGCTCAGCTCGGCGCCGGCCCGCAGCGGATCATTGACGTCCAACGCATCCCACGACTCGCTGTCGGTGCTGCGAATCCGCAACCGGGCATTGCGCGACGTTGCGCGCACGCTGGCAAGCACGGGGAACCCAGGGTCGGGGTCCGGCGCGGTACGCGGGTCAGCCTCGGGGCCGTCGGGATTGTCGGGTTGCTCGACGGCATCGTTCGGCTGCGTGGGAGCGATCGGATCGGGAGTCGGTCGCTCCGGACCATCCGGCTGTTCGACGACTTCTGGATCCTCCGGCGAATCGTCTCGCGGCGGAGGCGCCGACGGATCATCGACCTGCAGCTCGCGCGGGTCACGCGGATCTCGCGGATCGTTCCGATCATCGGAATCTGGCGCGGGAGTGGGCGCGGCGCCGAGTTCAGGCCACCGGTACTCGCGGCGAACGTAGTCCCAGCGTGCGGGGTCAATCAGCCGGTGAATGCGGTCATGAGAGTCGAGCAGGAACACCACGTACCGGTCGATGCGGATGATCTGGTAGCGCTCCCCATCAAGCGTGACGTGCTCACCGAACCGGAGCAGGCGGTTCCCGAGTTGCACGACCGACTTTTCTGCGTCCGCATTGCGGAAGATCGAGCCGTGGAACTCCAGACGCTCCGCCAACCCGGCCGGATCATCACGCCACGACCGGATCTCCGCGATCTGGAGGTCGTACGCGTAGTCGTCGGGCACGTCGGGCGGCGGGTTCTCCTGGCGGATCACAATCTCCGGGCTGCCGTCGGCGCGGTTGCGTTCGTCGGGCCCCCGGCGCTCATCGGCTTGCAGCGTCACCCACACCAACGCGGTGATGATGAGCGCCGCAGCAACCGATACTGCCGCGACGCTCCACGCGTTGCGCGAACCCGCCCGGCGGCCCGCTCGGCGGCGGCGATCGCTCGACGGCATGCGCCGGCCGTCTGCTGCCACCCGCGCCCGGAAGCGCTCGGCAAGATCCGGCGACGGCCCTTCTCCGCCAAGAACCTGGCGCAGTTCGCGGTCGATCAACCGGTCGTCGTGATGGTCGGGCGCGCGGTCAGGCATCGGGCTTCGTCTTGCGTTGCACGCAGTCGCGCAGCGTGTTGCGCGTGCGATAGAGGAGGGTTCGAACGTAGTCGTCCGAGCGGCCCAGTCGCTCGGCAATCTGCGGGCCGGTCAGTTGCTGCTCGTAGTACAGGGCCACGGCTTCGCGCGCCGTGCCGGCAAGCAACTCGATGCAGCCGCGCAACGCATCCAGCCGCGCGTCTTCCGCTTCGACCGCACCGTAGGTCGCCTGCCACGTGGCGTCGGCGGGTTCGATGTCGTCCAGCGACTGCTGCGGGACGATTCGCGACCGACGCAACACGGTGAACCACAGGTTGCGCGCCACTGTGGTCAGGTATCGCGCGGTCTCCGCATCGCTGCGCGGATCGAATGGGTGGCCGTCGAGCACCTTCATGAACGTGTCCTGGGTGAGATCATCGGCCTGTTCGGGAGACGCACCGAGATAGCGCAGATAGCGCCACACGTACGCGTGGTGCTGCTCGAACAGGCGCAGGAGATCGGGAGCGTTCGCAGGCATTCAGGTATCGAATGATCGGGCGGGCCAGAGTGTGATCAACAAAACCGGAAATCGTCGCAGATGCCGAACGTACCGCTGCCCGCCCCGGCTGCCGAGCCCGAAACGCCAACGGGGACGCAAGGTGCGTCCCCGTGTGCATTCGTTCAGGTGGTGACTGCGCCGCTACTCGGGCACGCCGATCGCGCGGACCTGGTCCTGGATGGACTTCAGGGCCACGATCTTGTCGTCGCCTTCCTGATTCAGGATGAAGTTGATGATGTCGCGCTCCGACTGTTCCTCACAGATGTTGTCGGTGAGGTGGCGGAAGAACTCCGTCTCGTTCTTGTACTTCCCCGACTCCTCCGGAATCGCGAAGTAAATATCCTCGAACTTCTCCTGATTGATGCGCAGTGACTTGCCGGATCCGGCGAGTTCGTACTCGTCGTCGCCGACCTTGCGGATGGTTACCGACATCGTTCCTCCCGTGCGCCGGACCGATTGGTGGGCTTGTGGAAGGCAGCAGCATGGCGTTCCGCCTGGATGTGGTCAAGTATTTTGGCGTCATGGGGCTGCTCCTGGGCCAGGGAACCAACAGAGCTGCATGCGGGGTCAGCCATGGTGCATCAGCCAGACGATAGGGCGGACCGGGTCGACTGCGACAGATCCGAGGTTCAGGTCCCCGTGGCAGGCTCATCCGCAACGAGTCCGGAAAAAGCTGCTGCGATTGCGCACGAGGATTCGTATACGGAAGATGGAATTCGTGTTTCGTATCCCGCCCCGGCATTGCGCCGGTACTGCCTTGTCCACTGTCCTTTGCCAGCTCGCCGGCTTGAACGCCGCGCCCAGCCGTGCGCAGTGGATGACCGTCCGTATTTTCACGGACGCGAGCGGGATGGCTCCGCAGTCGCCCAGCCGACTGCGATGGTCCCCGGAACGACCGTCGCGACCGCGACCGTCCAACCGCCGGCGACCGTCGAGCCCGGTGAACTGACCGGAACTCGTCCGGTTCTGACGTTCACCCGCATTCCGCACCCGACCCCTGGTCGGCACCGCTGACCCGGCGGCAACGGAATGTACTCGCGGCACGCCCCGTCTCCGTTTTTGCACTCGTTCACCCGTGATTCCGCGCGAATCACACCCGGCCGATCAAGGAGCCCTCCATGTCTGCCACCGTCGCTGTTGTTGGCGCTACCGGATACACCGGCATTGAACTGGTTACGATTCTGGCCCGCCATCCCGACGTGGCGTCGCTGCGCCTGTTCGGCTCCGAGCGCAGTGCCGGCAAGCCCTGGGCGGAAGTCGCGCCACGCTATCGGCAGTTCTTCCGCGGCAACGTGGAGGAGTTCACGCCGGCAGCTGTGCATGGATTTGACGCGGTGTTCCTCGCGCTGCCGCACGGCCACTCCGGGGAAACCGCGCAGGCGTTGCACGGCAGCGTCGGCTGTGTGATTGACCTCTCGGGCGACCTGCGGTTGAAGGACGCCACCGCCTACGACCACTGGTACGGGCGCCCCGCCGTCGCGCCGGACCTGCTTGGTGACGCGGTGTACGCGCAACCCGAACTGCTGCGCGATGACATCCCCGGCGCGACGCTGCTCTCCAATCCCGGTTGCTACGCCACGGCAATGACGCTGGCAGTGGCGCCGGCCCTGATGACGGACGGCCTGGTGACCAACGACGACGTGGTGATCACTGCCGTCTCCGGGTCCAGCGGTGCCGGTCGGAAGGCGGCGGTTCCGCTGTTGGCAGCCGAGCTGGATGGCAATCTGCGCCCGTACCGGGTTGGCGCGCATCAGCACGTGCCCGAAGTGTTGCAGACGATCCATCGAACCAGCGGACGGAAGCCGCGCTACACGTTCGTCCCGCAGGTGGCGGGCTTTGAACGTGGCATCCTGGCGATTGCCTCGATGCCGCTGGCGGACGGCAAGACCGTGGACGACGCGGCTGCCGCGTACCGCAAGATCTACATCGATCGGCCGTTCGTGCGCATCAGCACCGAACGGCCCCCGGAAGTGACCGACGTGACGCGGACCAACTTCTGCGACCTCGGCATCTTCCACGACCCCACGGGCGGCCGGCTGGTGGTGATCAGCGCCATCGACAACCTGGTGAAGGGCGCGGGCGGGCAAGCCGTGCAGAACTGGAACATCGCGCGGAAAGCGCCCGAGACCTCGGGTCTGCCGCCGACGGCGTGACGGTAAGAAGTGAGTGAATGAGCGTCTGGTCCCGCGTGAACACGCGTGGGGTTGAACCGGGCCACCGGTGAGTGAATCGTAGGTCTACTGGAGCACCAACCGTGAGCACCACGGAATCAACGAAGGGTCTGATGATGGACGTCGCCAACGCGAACTGGACGGAGATCGAAGGCGGAATCACGGCGCCAGCCGGCTTCCGTGCCAGCGGCCTCCCGTGCGGCATCCGCGCGAAGCGACCGGACCTGGCGTTGATTGTGGCGGATGGTCCGGCATCGGCAGCGGGTGTGTTCACCACCAACAAACTGGCCGCGGCTCCCGTGTTGATCTGCCAGACCCTGCTCCGGCACAGCGGTGGGATCGCACAGGGTGTGGTGATCAATGGAGGCAATGCCAACGCCTGCACCGGACCTGAAGGGGCGGCCAACGCGCAGAAGATGGTGGACGACACAGCGGCCGCGCTCGGCGTGGACGCCGCTCATGTTCTGGTCGCCAGCACGGGCGTGATCGGCCAGCAACTGCCGATCGAGAAGATCTGCGGCGGCATTCCGGAAGCGGCGAAGGCGCTGGACAGCGGCAGCAAGGCCGCGGCCGATGCGGCCGAAGCAATTCTCACGACCGACAACGGACCCAAGACCATCGCCCTCGAGGTCACCGGCGACTTCGGCACGTTCCGCATCGGCGGCATGTGCAAGGGCGCGGGAATGATCAACCCCAGCATGGCCACCACGCTGTGCTTCGTCACCACGGACGCGCCGATCGCGCCGCCGCAGTTGAGCGCGACGTTGCGCGAAGCCACCAATCGCACCTTCAACTGCATCTCGGTGGACGGCGAAACCTCGACCAACGACGCGATCATCGCGATGGCGCACGGCCGGGATGACCTGGACCCACAGAGCTTCGAACCGCGCTCGGCCGGGCTGGATGCCTTCGCGGCCGCGCTCGAACACGTACTCTGCGAACTCGCCAAGAAAATCGTTCGGGATGGCGAGGGTGCAACGAAGCTCGTGGAGATCACGGTGAGCGGCGCACTGACCGACGCCGAGGCTCTGACGGCCGCTCGCGCGATCAACAATTCGCTGCTGGTCAAGACCGCCATCCACGGCGCCGATGCCAACTGGGGCCGGATCGCGTCCACCGTTGGCGCCAGTCAGGTGGCGCTGAACGGCGAGTCGATGACGATCACAATCTGTGGGTTGAAGGTGCTGGAGCCCGGATTCGTCTCCAACGTGGACGAGGATGAGGCGCATCGGCGGATGTCAGGGGACGAGATCACCATCGAGGTCGATCTCGCGGTCGGTGATCACCGCGCCCGTGTCTGGGGCTGCGACCTGACCGCCGAGTACATCCGGATCAACGCGGACTACCGGAGTTAGCTCCGCGACCACACCCGTTTTCCGAGCGTCCCGCTCGGCCTCGCGGGAAAGCCCGACGAGGCAGAAAATCCGAACAACCATGACCACCGTTCTCACCCGCGGCACCGGACGGTTCCGCAAAACGAGCACACCCGTGACCGAGATCCACCCGGACCTGTCCGCGAAAGCGGCCGTATTGATCGAGACCCTTCCGTGGCTGCGCCGATTCAACGGTGCAACCATCGTGATCAAGTACGGTGGAGCGGCGATGAAAGACGAGAAGCTGAAGGACGCGTTCGCGCGTGACATCAGCCTGCTCAACCTCGTCGGCCTGCACCCCGTAGTGGTTCACGGTGGTGGGCCGGAACTCACACGCATTCTCGAGCGGCTCGGCATCGAAACCGAATGGGTCGAGGGGCATCGTGTCACTGACGCGGCCACCGCCGAGGTCGCGCAGATGGTGCTCAGCGGACGTATCAACAAGGACCTGGCAGCGCGGCTTGTCCGTGCTGGTGCGCAGGCTGTCGGCCTTTCCGGCGCCGATGCCGGGCTGCTCAGCGTGGCACGTCACCAGCCTGACGGGCACGACATCGGCTTCGTCGGGCTGCCTACCGAGGTCAATCCCGAGATCGTGCGCACGCTGATCCGCAAGGACTTCGTGCCGGTGATTTCCTCCACTGCCGACGGCCCCGGCGGGCAGG
>WURV02192519.1:0-12284 GCA_011762755.2 Epimenia babai | reverse complement strand
ATAAAACAGTGCATAGTTCAATTACACATAGAAAATGTAATAAAGTAATTTGTTGATCAGATTCAGATATTCGAGTACACCGAAAATTAGATTCATTTTTCATGACGTCATCATACTTTCTAGTTTACTTAAAGTTTTTGTGTTATAATTGATTTTTTCAAAAGTCGCTGTTATATAATTATTCATTTAGTTATTGAACAAAGCACCCAGCAACTAATTTTGAAAAAAAGCACTCCGAACACTATATATACACCAAACATAAAACATTTGGTCTTCTAGTTTTAGCATGTCCAAATAATTTACGAAACAAATCGTGTATGTATGATAGTGGTAACTTTGCATTTTCCCAGTTGAAAGGGTTTCTTCATTCATATTTATTCCCTCGCTGTGATGCGATATAGTGTACTTCATAGTATACTCTTCGAAAGTAAAATTTTTCAGGTTTTTATCTACGGAATAATTGGCCTGGGAATGACTCATTCCTCGTACCTTTTATTAGCTCACCGGAGTTTGTCCTCAGTGAACTTTACTTTTCGGACTTCGTCCGGTGTCCGTCTATCAATCCCTCCGTCCGACATTCTCTTAAAAAATCTTCTCCAATACCGCTTGACCCAAGGATTTGCAATATTGGCTGATGTCGTCCTTGGATTGGTCTTAATCAGATTCGTTCAGGGTATCATCCGTGAAATGGGAGATAATTTCTGATGATGTTTGTATTTTTAGCTCCGTAATTTAGAGCTTATGCTCGGTGAACTTTTTTGAACCAGCTTCGTTCATCGTCCACCCGATGTTGACATTTTCTTAAAAAATCTTCTCAATTTTAGAGCTTTGCTATGTGGCCTAGTATGTCATCATCGGAGCAAGGGGAGGTAATGTCTGCCTATGCAATTTTACTTAAAAAGGCCTGTTTGGCCTGTTGTTTTAATAACCAAATGAGTGTTTTGAGGCCTGTTTGGCCTTTTTTATCCCAATGAGTGTTTTGAAGCCTTTTTGGCTTCTTGTTAGTTCACCGGAGCTGATCGGGCTTCGTTCGTCCATCAGAAGTTAACATTTTCTGAAAAAATTTTCTCGCGGGCCATTTATCATAGAGCTTTGCCATTTATCATAGAGCTTTGCCATTTGGCAAATATCCTTCAATGGTTCGTCTCTTTTAGATTTTCTAGGTAATTTCTGGCGATGTTTGTATTTTAAGTTAAGTTTGTCGCGAAGTTCTCTAATTTGGCAGATATTATCCTTGGGTGTATCTTTTAGATTTGTTAAGCATATCATCATCAGGCCTAAGAGAGATAATTTTTCCCAATGTTTCTAATTTTTTCTGAAAAAATTTTCTCAACAACTTCAATTTTCTAAAAGCTTTTAATCTTCCAGAAGTGTTTTTAGGCCTCTTTGGCTTTTTGTTTTAAGATCGGCCTGTTTTGAGGCCTATTTGGCCTTTTAATATCTAACTGTTTGGAAACCTCTTTGACCTTTTGTTTATATCTTCCTTTTTAGTCTTTGTTTTCTTGGTATTTATTTATTTTGTGACATTTGTTTTTCTTAAATTTTTATTTATATTCACGCATCTCAAGTGCTTTTTTCATCTGACATTTTTTATTCTATCTGTGTTTTTTTATTTTTTCCACTAATCACGTGCGTCTCAAGTCCTCTTTAGCCTCTTGTAATTATATTCCTCATTTAACATGGTTTAATCGAATCATTATAACCCAGAGAATCTCGATTTCAGGTTGAATGCAAACGAGCGCAACCGAAAGAAGTCATGATGAGCATAACACAAAAAGGTCAAGGTCGTGGCATGATGACTCGTAGCGCTTATGGTTAGTTGTCTCGCAAGTTATCAAGTATTATTTGTGGCTTGAGCACATTTGGTACGGAATGTCGCTGCTAGACCTTTACGTTCGAGTAGAATTACAAATCCTGTGTTGGATTTCACAATTTTGTTTGAATTTTCCTAGTAGAGGATTTTTGTACATTTAGTTTTTCATTTTCATTATCTTTAAATTAATTACTCGTAGACTTTTCAGTTTGAGTTAGGAATCTTCAACAATTAATTTTTAGTTAAATGAACCCCGCATTTATGACGCACGTTGATCATGTTATCATGTAACGAACACTAGAATGTATCAACTAAAAATCAACATTAAGCTGTATAAAACACTAACATTCGCATCTGCTTACGGTTTGAGCAAATTTGAAACAGCATAATTATACCAAATTATCTGAATTTAGGTTCCACTCTAACTGATCCAGAGTTTTATACGGAGAAGCGTTGTCATTCACTGATTCACTCTTTTGCATAGAGTCACTGCTGTATGTACTATTCCCTTGGTGACAGATTTTTACTAGCTGTTAAACAGAAATAGCGCGTTTTCTCTAATATTGCCAATACCACATATCTCATTATTGATCTCTCTATAGTTTCAAGATAATGAACATGACATGAGTCATAGTTATATTTTAAAAACCCTGCCATTTATTGACAGCATGGCTGAGGGATTTTCCGCCTGTCTGATATCCCGAGTAACCATTTAAGACATTGTCACTGTCATGAAGAATGACTGTAGATAAAAAAGACATTAAGACTATGTCATAGTTTTCATCATGTGATTTTATCATGTATAAATACCTTTTCTGAATACATCTTTTTGGATTCATCTCGTCTGACGGGCTGATCATTCAAAGTTCAGTTCAGTAACCCATTGAGTGCCCTCTATATCAGAGAAAAGCATTATGTTAAGAACAACAAAGGCATCCAGGTTATCTATGAACCCTGTCATTGATGATTACCCAAGTGGTACCTATCTGATCATGGTCAGTACTGAATCCTGAGCCAATGTCACCATGAGTTGATCAAGTCTCTATATGTATACATACAACACGGTACAATTGCTTCTATTTAAATATAAAAGATGGTCAGTGTTAGGCGTTAAAATCACACTTGAAACATTGTTTTCAGTCTAGAATAAAAATTTCCATTGCGATGAGGTGCATCAACTCACATATATTGTTATGGTCAGTAAATCCCAACATTTCTTGCTATATATATATTTATATGTCATTTTCACTATTAAAAACTTCCCATGAAAACTAACTCCAAAATCCACTATCATTACATTTATGTTCAGTCATTTCAAAAAATCCAATGACTAGTTAGAAATTATTGAACATTGAAGTTGGAAACAAAAGAAATTTCACCAAACTAGGTGGTTTTGTAGTTTCACAACTATTCATTGTGAGTTTTAATCTATCTGCAAAAGTCAAATGACAATCTGATCACATAATTACCAACTCTATACACTAAAGTTATGAGATTACAAAATCCACTTAATAGGATAGTTTAGTCGGCCCTGTTCCATAAATGTCTAATTCTTCAATTTTATTGTAAAAATACTGTTTACATTGTACGAAGGTAAAATATCCCAATTAGTTGTCGTATTCATAAAATTCTCATCAAACTACTATTTAACAATTACACTGTAAAATTTAACAATTTAATATATTTTTAGGAATTAGCTCAGGTTATTATCAGCTCACTAATACTTAGAATAAATGTCTCTTTAAAAATGGAATAAAATAAGCAGGGATTATGAATGGATCCCTGAGGCACACCACTTAAACTGAGGTCATGACCTGTGTCAAGAAGACACCTTCAGACAGACGCTACAACTGTTCTTTACATAATACGATGATTTACAGAAAAGCGTGATTAATCATCACCCACTTCATCATCTTACTCCCCGAGTACAATATATACAACTATACATACGCAATGGCCATGTAGTCTTGTCAGTCTGTACTGAATGTAGAAAATAAAGGATTCGAAAGTTTCTTTCCTTTGGTTCTGTGTTCTTTTTCAAAGTCTGCATGGATTATTTCTGGTTTATTGTAGGTTTTTTCTGTGCATTTCTCTACAGATATTATTCAAAGAGCCACTTTGGCTACCTTCATTAATATCACATGGATTATTTCAGTAATATTAATGAAGTTCAACAATGACAAAGATGTGTTATTGATGGTCGATCCAATATCACTTGTTAACCACAAACAAAATTAACTTATTAACGTATTTTTCTATCAACTGGACTAAATATTAGTCTCATCAATATACTTGTTCATTTATTACCTGTATGAAGAGTTCTGATAGGATTTATTTATACCATAAATAATCAAAATTAGAATATCAATATTATACAATGGTGTTTAGTATGTGAAGATTTTTTGCATTACGGTAATATTCTGCATCGTAAAATCATCCCTGAAATGAGATTTCCGTTTTTCAGTTTTGTCAATTCTTAAATAATGTTATTTTTGTAGTAGTCATTTTTAGTCAAGTGTTTTCTTCGATTCTGCTTTTGTTTTAGTGCATGTATAAGGGGAAGATTAGCAACATATGAGATCTTATCAAATGTCATGAAATTGCCACTGGAAATTTGATTTGTTAAAGATAACGTTTGTCATAATTAATTATAAAATAGACTGAGTTATGTCCCTTAATAGAAGCGGCCAACTGTTTTTTTAACTATCTAATGATCTTGTTATCTATTACACCTAGATTACACATGTCTGGAATGGCGTTTACTTATGTTAATAATGTCTATGATAATCAAAAAGAAATAAAATACAAAATAATTCAAATACAACAACTATGATCATTTAATAAAAAATTTTCTCCTTTTTGTTGCTAATTTATTCCATCTTGTGGTAATTCAGCAAGTTTTGGAATATGAAATATGGTAGCTCTCGAAATTAAAATCACGTAGCATAATTAAAACCACCTAGCATAATTAAAACCACCTAGCAAACAAGCAAGATATTTACGCTTTACTTAATTACACTATTGTAGGCTAATAAAGGTCAAATGGTCTTAAATGTTTTGGTGATGAAAAATGTTATTAGAAGACACTTGAATCATCATCACTATGTGTTTTTCTTGTTCAGTAACTGAAGACGGGGAGGTAGTTTGGGATATGCAAAAGGATTATGTTCACCATCCTGAAATATGTAAGTGACCTACCTAACCCTCCCTTCCCGCATCTTCACAATCTCCCCCATTGTCTGAAGCTAAAGACAGATGGGACAAGCGATATATATCTAACATTTAGAAAAATAAATCGTTATTACAAAATCTATTTAAGTACAAGTCTAAATGTCAACATGATCCTTCGTTGTATATAGTTGCTCAAAATAATTAATGGCATTATGGAAATTCCTAGAAATGTCTTAACACGTTGAGCTGGAATTACTCTTGAGAACCAACGAATTTTTTCATCTGTCTTTATCCTCAGCCGTATTGTCCGTTTGCCAGAACTTGACGCATGTTACGATCATTACGTGGGATTTGTAGCTGCCAACGATGACTCCATCATCTATCATCGGGGATATTTCATGAGATATCGTGAGATTTCGTGACGAGAATGTTACAATCACCTCTATGAACAGATGAATATGATATATAAAGACCATACAACCATATCTACAGTCAATACAAATGTTTTTTATGACTATACCCACCTTTCTTCCATATTACAAGCCATGCTCTCCGAAAAGCATTGACATTTACCAATATTATTCTATTAACACGACATAATGAAAAACAATTTCAAGTTTTATGATTTCTTTCTCAATGATAGTCAGTTGCACACTTAGAATATTAATAGAAGTGTTAATGACGGTGACAATCTTTAAAATTATGACATTTAGATGTATGAACTGTATTTTCAGTATGATTGATTTATGAAATTTTTTTAATCGGTAGTATTAACATGGAGACCTCTGGCTAAATCATCTGACTCGTCATGACATGTCACCATGATTTCATCTCCTTTTTGCATAACCAGTCTACCTCGCATTCATTTACATCATACGTTTTGCTATTTTCAGAACCATTTCACATGCTTCTATCAAATCAATAAATACGGTATAGAGATAGTAAAAACTAGATGCAGCATAAATATAGATGGCAATGCCAATATTTTACCGTATGAGATAAATGACCTTTCAATTTAGTAATCGATAGTCACATCATTTTGTCATAAAAACAAAAAATATCAGTCAATAGTTGCTATATGCTTAATTTATTATTAATCACATACTTTTATTGTCCTTCCTGTTTCTCTTTTATAGAAATGCAAGGCGTACTAAGATATTCCATTTTTTGAATTCCGTTTATATAACTTCAAAGTGGCAGTTTTCTCCTCATCTGTGTGTTTGTTGACAGATTTTCAATCTGTGATAGCAAGATTTTGAATATTTTTTCTACTTTTTCAACTTCTATGTTGAATTTAAGTTTTAATACCAATGGATTGTAGCCACATTGGGGTATGTAGAACTGTGGAGAAATACAGAAGAAAGATCTCTGCCAGCAGATGCGAAAGATGTATTGTGAAAGCTTTGAATCTCTAAATAAACATGAGGAAGTCTGCCTTTGGTAGCTTAGTTGATAGAGCATCAAATTTGGAGGTCATCGATTGAAGGTCATGCTAAAGCAAAGAATTTTCCTTCATGGTATGTAATACATTGTCCATTGTTTCTAATTCTTATAAAACAGTCCATCTTTTAGTGTAGATGTTTGATAGTGGGTTTTTCAAGGCATGTCTCCTATTGACTAATTGTCAAGTGTCTTAGTAACCTAAGTGTCTAAGCTCAAGCCGGCTTTGCCATAAGGGTTCATCCTTATTCTTATTAGTCCATATTTGTTCCGTCTGCAACTGGTCAGAATAGAAAGTGACAGCGAGTACTCAATTGTTTCCACAGTTGCAGATTAAAAATACGTATATTATATATGTCCAAACCATCGGAATAGGTTGCGTGTGATTGACAATAGACAGGCTATGGGCTAAGCTACGATGTACTTGCTCACGATAGTCATAGATTCATGAAGGTCGTTAGATTGCAAAAGTCACGTTCTAGCAAAGGTCATGGCCTCATGGAGGTCATGGCCTCATGAAGGTCATGGCCTCATGAAGGTCATGGCCTCATGAAAGTCATGGCCTCGTTAAGGTCACTGGCTCATGAAGGTCATGGTCTCAAGAGTTCCCTTTTTCATTTTTCATGAACGTCTATTGTAATTACATCATAATGTATCTTTTACCTGTAAAAAGGTGATTGTTGTTAAATGGGTCATATACATAATAATATTAACGTTTTCGCATTGTATCCAATAATAATCCCTTAGTATATATGCTGACTCATCTCCTGTCTGAAGCCATTCATCAACACATTTCAGCAAGAACTAAGCGATTAATAGAATTTAACTTAAAAAGTTAATTATTACATTACGGACACTAAATCGTCATCGGTGTGAGCAAATTTTTCATCAACCGAAATCTCATCGGGCAGATTGAAATGAATGCCTGCCCCACCCGCGCATCATCCTGCATCTTGCCCCACCCCGTTGTCACAGACAATGCTTGAATCTCGTTAGAGATTAGATGCATGTAAATCGAAATTTACTGCATGCTGTATGTATAACATATACTGATGTATGCCGTAACATGAAAGTTGATATACCATTGGCTTTATTTAATACTCGATCATTATTTTGCTGAAATGGATCACATCTTTGTGCAGTTGTTATGGAAATCCTGTATCTGTATAGCTGATAATAATGGGTTATTTTGCCAGTGTTATCATTGTGTATAGAATAAATTGACATTGATACAATTTTTTTTGGGAATAATAAAATGCTCTAAAAATGAAAAAGAACAGAAAAAACAGAATTGGAATATATATATTTATAAACGGATGGAAAGGCGAATTTTGGATTTTAGAAATGGAAAAATATTGCCTTTAATCAAACCTCTCTCTGATGAATGTGGCAAGACTGCGCAAAAATACCAGCTGTCAGATATTTTGATTTAATGACGTTACTAAGTGGAATGATGAAGTTATCCGCCCCTGTTTATTTATAGAGATTCCACTTGCGATATTAAGAACAGGGAACTCCTTATTTACTAACTGAAGAAATATTGACACAAGCTTCGGTAGACAGTATATTTCATGAGGTACAACTGACCTTCATACACTGCCAAGCATTGACGTATGTATTTTATGCGTCCGTCTCTCTGTCCGTCAAGCCATCTGTCTAATGTTAACATTTTTTTGTGAGTAATCTTTTCAAAGCTGTTTGTCATACACCTTCGCCATTTGGCTAAAGTTGTCTTAATCATATTAGTTCGGTTAGCTTAGCATCAGCGCAAAAGAAGGTAGTTATTTACCTATGTTACCATTTTATTTTTTCGGTATAGAACTTTGTCATTTAGCCAAGTGTTATTGTTATGTCAGAAAAGGGAAGTCCTATCTGCTGATTTTTGTACTTTTGCTTCTTCAACACCATTAATCATAGAGTTTTACTTTTTTGCAGAACTAGTCCTTGTCTCTGTCCAATTCAGATTTATCATTGAAACAAAATGATTTTGTTTTTTATCTCATTATATATGATTAATATATTAATTTCTGTAATAACATGCAACATTACGTCGCTCATATTTCCTCCGAAAGTCGTCCTTCACAGTAGGATATGATGAAAATTATTATAAATTTTTTATTCTTTCATTCAGTCTCGTCAACTCTAACAATTTCTTTTTCTCAATATTCAGGCTAATGTCTGGAGGCTTCTTATTTGTGGCTTATTGTTGTCTCGCAAATTTCGTGACAATACCCATCTCTCCCTCTCTCTCTGTGTCAATCTACTGACCGCAGTTATATTCAGTAATTCGGTATAGCTTTTTGACAATGATACTACTCGAAAAATCAATACGGACTTTTTTGTGCATCTTTCAATGCGACAGGTTGAAGCTCTGCATGCTTGAATCGGGATTGTGTTTCTTTTTTCGAAAGCATAAATGAAAATATATTGATTTCACACTATCAGAAACAACATCTGGCTCCCGTTTGATTATATTCACATCGATCTCTTTATACCGGTGGATATCTCGACATAAGGACAGAGTTTGGCTGATTATGCACAACTGGATTGACAGTTTCGCAAAAACAGTTTATGGAAGGGTATTGCAAACCTTGGTGTGATTTTTTGATGGGTTTCTTTTGACCTGCTAACCTGGTGGTGCCTATAAATGACTGCAACCTTTTTACGGGTTAGGTCACAGACTGAGGAAAATATTGAAGGCAACTTACATATATCAAGTATGCTTTCTCAGAATCAATGCGAAGGGGCAGTAGTAGCATAGTCATCATATCCTTAAGAAAAATTCCAAATACTACATTAAGCACAACGCCAACACATAGCAGGAGGCAGTTAATAGAAGTGGTAGGAACCCTGGACTCGTAACCAAAAGGTCACAGGTTCAAAACCGCCTGCCAGTCAACTTTTTTGTGGTGATACTCAGCAAGTCATTTATCCCTGGTTGCTGAATTAAACGCACTCCCAAAATGGGTAGATGCTTTAGATCATCTTTGACGGGTGGTATGCGAGTGTCGAAGGTATCTACGAAGGTATCTACGCTGAATATAGTTGCCATAAACATTCATTGTAAACCACATCTGAGAGTCATGGCTTATACTTGCGGTATATATGTAAATGTTGTACTTTATCTTTCACATAAAAAAAGATTGACCAAGGATTCATATGTTTTCTCCCTGCCTTCACGAAACTTTTGGATTTGACTTTACTGTTTTGTCTCCCAAAGTATTCCTTCCACTGTCTTCCACTCTGAAGTGTTCACTCGGTTTCTCCTATGTCATTATGTTGTCTTTGCGGTCACCTAATGATTTTGGTCATGTAGATAATGTACGTCACCTCTGCCTGCTTATTACACCCATAGTATACTTGATATAGGAAACCTCGTGTTAATATATATTATTTAATCAGTGTTACTAATTCATAATTACTTCTACTTTACAAGCCAATCTTCACCTTTACCTCGAATATGTTTGCAAAACGAATCGCAAGCGGTCGCGCTTACGTTGCCAGCTACCTGTACGAGACTAACAAACTAAATGTCCTATACAAGGAACATAAATTAACAATACAACCATGCAAACACTAAAAATTATATGTTAAAAAGACATAGGCAAGACAGCCCGAGTTCTAAAGGGCCTAGTATGGTCCAGTCAACAATTACCTCATTTAACAGTCCATTGGTAGCTCACTGATTCATCACCATGCATCCCAAAAATTTACCACATCTGATCGATCGGTTGATATAAGTTTATTATGTTTGGACTCGTACTGTTTAAGCTACTTTATGACTGAGAACGCAGCAACGGTCAGCGATAGTTTCAAGAAGGATTATATTGGTGGGAGGCACGGATTGCATACAATTAAGTCATCAGGGAAGTTTGATGGCACGTACCGAATCCATCCAGAGCTGTTGCATGATTATCAATACAGGCGGTTTACTCAGCGTTTCGGATTGTTATGAGATGGCTAAAACGTGACTTGGATGCATTGCCAATCTAGTGATATTGATTTCGTGTCCTACCCCCACCTCGCTGAGAATTAGCGACCATAAACAAGCGTGCTGCAAGACCGCATTCCCACGAGTACCTTGTCCCTTTTTACGAGTGGAATTATGCATCCACAAGATGTGGCGATTTTGCCAAGGCAAACAGTGTTAATTACATTAAAATAAATCAAACCGTGGGAAAATACTCCATATGCTAGCTTTATCAATAGTGTTTCTGATTCACCAGCAAAATCTGGAAGGGCTTCAAATATTAGAGCACTTGTCAAAGAGCAATTAAACAAAAAATAGTCAGGTGTCTATCTTTTCTTTTCTTTTGACCTGGTTTTGACTCAATCCATGGAAGCGAAACTTTATTGATGCAAATATTATCAATCGGAAATATAATCATAATTCCAAACTTCATTAATCTAAACTTTCATTCATCCAAACTTAATTAATCGGAACCCCCTTAACCTACTTAGATTCAAACTTTATTCATCAGAACTTCCTTGAGTAAGGCATTATTGAATTTAAACTTTATTAATGAGAACTTCCTTAAGTTCAACCTTATTAAGTTCAAATTTGATCAATTAGAATTTCCTAGCATGTAACTCAAATTCAAACTTCATTAAATTTCAAAGTAAATAAGAATTAAACTTCTTCAAATTAATTTAGAATTGAACTTCCAGTGCTATTTATCGGCGTTTCAAAGAGTAAGTAACCACTGCGTCAAGAGGCTGTAATACGTATCCAGTGTGGCATACCATTGTATACAGTCGTTCGAGGAATATCTCGAGCGATGTCAGCCCTTGCGCATTGAAAAGCGTCTGCTCGCAGCGTATCACTGTTGTTAGATGACTGCCGCCGCATCACTAATGAGATCAGCGTGCGGCGAAGGGGTTTTAATGAATAATTAAAGTCGATCCTAACTACTAAACGAGCTCGCGCGTTTAACGTCACGTAGCGTTAGTCGTAGCTTTATTGGCTGGTGACTGTTCCGTCGCGTGTAGATACCTTCCTGCTCCGGTTCTTTATTATTCCACCACATTCCGTGCGGCACGAAAACTATTTGCCATGGAAAAAAGGCCTCTATATTATTGTACTATGTCAACCGATGATCACTATCCTTGGTTTATTCTATCGAGGACAGTGCATTGTTAGTGTTCAAGGGAGAGTATAAGAAGAAAAATGCGCCACTCTCGTATGTTACATGAGGGGCTTCCTTCCTGAAAACCACATAAACTAGATGGTTTGGGTATACTTTTTAACTGGATATACCAGCTACTAATGCTATATTTATTAGCTTACCTAAGTATATGCTCAGTGAGCATCTCTGATTGGGCTTCGTCCATCGTCCGTCTATGTGATCGTAGCATTCTCTTCAAAAATCTTTTCAAGAACCATTTATCGTAGAGCTTTGCCATTTGGCAGATATTCTCCAGGGGTTGGTCTCCTTTAGATTCGTTAAGCTTATCAACATCAGACCAAGGGAGGTAATTTCTGTCAATGTTTGTAATTTTACTTATAACATTTTCTCCACAATTTTAAAATTTATAAATGTTGTAATGTTCTAGAAGAGTATTCTTAGGCCTCTTTGGTCTTATGGTTTAATATCTGAATGAGTGTTTAGAGGCATCTTTGGCTTTTTGTTTTTGTTTTTGTTTTTATTCATTTTACGACAGTTTTTTATTTTCACCTATATTCTAGCATCTCAAGTGCTTTTTGTATTTGGACATTTTTAAATCTTCCCTTATTTTTTGTTTCCTATTTTCTCCAAGAGTTTGGTGAGCGTCTTGAGGCCCCTTTGGTCTCTTGTTGAGAATGCAGTTAATTCCATTGTTGAGTGAAAAGTTATATACAGAGTTGAATATCAAGATAGAT
>WURV02192518.1:0-27967 GCA_011762755.2 Epimenia babai | reverse complement strand
TGACTTGCTGAAATGTCAAATTGTCGCAGGCTGTTCAATGCGTAAATTCGCTCAATAAATGTAATACAATTTTTTTTCAAATTTTTCGTTCTTGGGGAAAGGGCGCGCATTATACATGGCCGCGCACTATACACGGAAAAATACGGTATTACACTTATGCGAAAGTTGTTTATGATATTATTCAATTAGTCTCAAAAGGTATTACCCTAATTTTTTCTCTCCATAAGTTCGGTGTTTCCCTGTGGTTATTTCAAAAAGGATAAAGACCGGGCTTTTCTTTAGGGGTTAAACTGATATCCGGTTGGCCTCTACCCGGATTTTGAGAGTGAATCATCCTCGTGTGTAAACTGACTGACAGGTAGATAAAGTTGCCAACAATCGGCAGTACTCGGTGCTACGGTAATAATACGCAGCCGCAGCTGCGCGAGGAACGGAACGCGGCGTTGTATCCACACCCACGAATTTATGATTCTCCAAAGTTGCTGCAGGTAGTAGTCTATGCTATAACTCATGTGAATGATTAGTACTGTTATGTACCTGCGTATATATATATATATATATATCTAAGGTGTATGTATATATAACGTAATATCTATACGGATGTATATATATATCTCGATCGGTGTGTGTGTGTTGATATTTTAGACATATTACACGTTACATATATAATATATATCTTATGTTGCGATAAATGTTGCTTCACTCATCGTGTAAACGCGTTGTGGCCACCGTACGTATAAATATAGCCTTAGATTGCCAGCCAGGTAAATAATAAGACAAATAAATACATAAACAGTATACGGGTGTGTTAAAAAATTGCTTAATTGCTTACCTCGAGATTTCCCTGCTCGGGATGGTCATGTCAACGGTGCCATTGCGAATAGTGATAGGATTTAATTTAATCGCTACGGACGGGTAAAATCATACAAACATAGTCCCTGGTAGATTATGAACTGACTAACGCCAAGTATATCTGGGATATCTCGCGAGTGCCATTGTAGAATTGTTTAATGCTGCCGAGAACTGGGGGAAATCTGACCACATATACATGCGATACACTGACATGGGTAGCATAATGGCCTATATAGGTCATAGGCGGCTTAATGTCCTATCATCTACTAACGTGCTTGTATACTATATACATGAGGTGCACGCCTAACATATAAAGATAACTAGGGCTACACAAGTCGCAGGTCAACGGCCGCACAAGTCGCAGGTCGACGGCCGCACAAGTCGCAGGTCGATGGCCGCACAAGTCGCAGGTCGATGGCCGCACAAGTCGCAGGTCAATGGCCGCACAAGTCGCAGGTCAATGGCCGTACAAGTCGCAGGTCAATGGCCATACAAGTCGCAGGTCAATGGCCGCACAAGTCACAGGTCAATGGCCGCACAAGTCGCAGGTCAATGGCCGCACACGTCGCAGGTCCATGGCCGCACAAGTCGCGGGTCAATGGCTGCACAAGTCGCAGGTCAATGGCCGTACAAGTCGCGGGTCAATGGCCTGGAATACTGAAGATAGCTCTGTAGTCATGTACGACACAAGTCACGGGTGAATGGCAAAATCGTGTCACTAAAGGTCAGGTAACATGTACTGAAGAAAAGGAAGACTTTATTATCAATAAAGTCAAATAAATTCCACACGTTCCTTTCGCGGAATACAATGTCGCATGCGGATACAATACAGGACTCTCTAAAACCAACATAACGCGAGCGAGTGTAGCGACATGATATGACAAACGAAAGTGAAATTCAACCTCTATATCAGCGACGGAAACCGCAATGGGCTACGATAAAAACAAATATTTAACTGTAGTAATAATAGATCATTAACGGATTCTCGCACGGAGCGCGCGTGTATGTATACAGAGTACTCGATACGCCTGGTGTTTCTTCACTAAATCGCTACGCGAGGCACGATCCGACATATTCCACGTAGGATCTGCATGAATGTTAATGTTGCGTGCTGCGCGGCGCGAGAGACGCAGCGGCGAGAGACGCAGCTGCAACGGCGAGGGCAGATCGAAACGATTGTGCCCGATATAAACATGATTGGCGACACCTCAGCCAATAAAGATGGGGGGAAGGGACGCGGCCGAAAATCAATCCCGCGACGAACCGGCGGTATTCGGTGACTGCGGGAACCTCTTAAGGTGGTAACATTTAATGCGACGAGGATATTCATAGCGAAAATTCGTATAATTCCTTATGATGTCGTGAGTTAGTGCATACTGTTGCGGAATGTCTCGCTTACAGTTACCAACTAAAGTAATAATGTTAACGCCACACGAGGAATGTTTGCTAAGCTAACGTATTGATGTCATACAGGAACGTAGAATTCAAGGGGGTTTTTCAGCGATGTACCGGCGCCGCACGCCGCCTTATTGACTGACGGACGGTGTATGAATATTGCAACAGCGACAGTGCAGGGAATTCCGAAGAAAATTACACAATGGAATTCCGCCCGGGAATGCATTAATGAGCTCGCGCGCGCGATATGGAGCGAACATCTAATAACGGAGCCGCGAGGCCTGCGTAGTATTACGCCAGGCGACTACCGATGGAATGTGAAAGCGAAACTCGCGCGAGAATAATAGACATTTACAAATCACAATAGATCCATTGAATTTTCGTTACATTTTCAGAGTAATCGCCTTGGTTGAAGAAAAAGTTACGTAATGACAACAATGAATGAAAAAACTACCGCGCGCTATTGCTATTACCGATATGAAATATCTGAGAGGTGTCCATCGTGAACTTAGTACAATCATAAAATGCAGCGTAACAATTAATTAATGAATAAACGAACTGACAAGTAATAATGATAATAAAGTTTTATTTTAAGTGCCATATTATCCCTTCGTCATCATGACAAAATGACGCCCTTAAGTAACGCAATTAACGTCGGAGGGGGGAGGAGCAATTAAAATAATTTGTCAACTCATTATACCCCTCATGAAATATTACAATAATCGACATGAATTCTACTCAACGGGTGGGGTGGGGGTCACCTGCTTATTTTTATATTTTTATGTACAAGCTCGGCGTCTATCAATCAAACTAGGAGCCAGATACATTCCTCGCATTCCTGGATTGGAACCACGGACCTCTCGCTTCAAAGTTATCGGCTCTAATCGCAACTAGACCACTAGCTTGACCGGTCAACCACTAGCTTGACCAGTCGACCACTAGCTTGACCAGTCGACCACTAGCTTGACCAGTCGACCACTAGCTTGACCAGTCGACTACTAGCTTGACCAGTCGACCACTAGCTTGGCCAGTCGACCACTAGCTTGGCCAGTCGACCATTACTATGACCGGTAGTCATTAGCTTGACCGGTAGTAGACCTCTGATTTGGATAATGGAAAATGGAAAATCCTTTTGGGGGCATGAATATTGTATCGGGCGGCGGCACTAATCCCCGCTACTCTAGCATTCACCCAGACACTACGAGACATCAGCGTTACGGGGCTGGGGCTAGTACATCATGAGGCGTCTGTCCATTTAAACTCCCAGCTATCACCAGCCTTAATATACCGATATACTTCACGCCATCACCAACCAATATGCTTCTCACTTACTTGACATGGTTATCAATAAGGTCAGCCTGTAAAGGGCCAACAATGGCCCATGCAGCGAACCACCGGTTTGACCTATACACACATACATCACCAGTCTCCACCTTACCCATACAGTGAGGGATGCCCAGGCCGATATGGCGTAGTGGCCGACGGTCCACGACCGTACTAGCCGGGGAATAGGTACAAATCAAAAATAGTCAGCCCTCAAATACATGCATTCAGTATAGTTGAATGCATGAATCGAATACAGCGCCGGAATAGTACTAGATCTATTAATATAGTGTATGTAGAGTTATTATGAAATACTACCACACGGTGTGAATGTACTGTGTACCGAGAACAGATACATTGGGGCGTGCATGTGTATATGAATATATATATATATATATATATATACAGCAATAGTGCTGCCCTGTTCTAAGCTTTATGAAGGTGAATGAACTGAACCACTTTATGACTACTGGGAAGTAATTACGAATCAAGACATGCTCCTTGCCTCCCATGTTCGGATCTTACGGATTAGTTGGTGATTATGTACTATGTGAACGTCTTACCCTCGGTATTCGACTGTCCCATGTCTAAGCTCTGACATGTGCCGCAGCGCACGGGCGAGAGGTGAAAAATTAACACCCAGCTCGATGAGGTGAAGGGCAATGAATACGTTATTGTGAGAATTCTAACTGGTACGTTGGAATTCATAATGCATGCGAAGAAACCCCAGCACCTCGAAATGCAACTTCGGAGGGGGTGGGACGGTGGTGTGGGTGAAGGGGACAACTCCACAATCACAATCACGGACGTTTGGACAAAAAAATTGTGGAGTTGGGCCACTCTGAAGTCATCCTCTGTGGCCTATTGAACGTTTATCTCCATCAATATGTGGAGAGAAATTCACGGGGAAAACCTACACCGCCGATGGGACTCGAACCCACGACCTCCAGATAAGTGGTCTGTTGCTCTACCAGCTTAACTACGGGGGCAAGCTTTCTTCTGTGCAGTTAGGTATTTCACACCGTTATTGAGAACACGCTGATATTTAACCCTTAGTTCTCTGTTGTCACAGTTTATATTGCGATAGTAGTGTGATGCACAGACGTTAATGTGGTGAGGGTTAAAGTCCGTATATCAGTGTGTTCTCAAAGACGGTGTGAAATACCTAAATGCGCGGAAAGACATTTGCTCCCATACTTCAGGCGGTAGAGCACCAGACCGGTTATACGGAGGTAATGGGTTCGAGTCTTATAAAAGGTATAGGTTTTTTCTGTGCATTTCTCTACAATTATACATAGAACCACATTGGCTACCACCAATAATGGTATAACAGTATGCTTCATTATTATGTGAATATATTGTATCGAGAGCATAATAAGAATATTATCTAAAGAGAATATATAAGGTCGTATATCCATTCTTTTTATCATATAAAATTATAAACAGTGCAAATATGAACCAATATTGGATTTTTGGTAGATAGATTAGTTTACATCACAAAATAAACAAAGAATGGGTTCCTAAACAATTTTTCGCTCGTAACTCTAAAGTATAAGGGGAGAGAACTCACCGGCGAATGCGTTGGTCGTAGTAGTATGCATCACGTTTCCTGGGACTATTTTTCGACGTGTTTTTATACATCCTACGAACGAAAGCTGTATAATGCCGTCTCACAACCTCACATCGTATGTCTGCCCTCGATCGAGGTCCGCGACAAACCTCATTTATATCGAGGCGCGATTCGGCGGTTGATCGCGACGGCGATCGCGATGCCTCATAAATAACCTACGTACCTAAAACACGCCGAAAGTTCGCTGCTACGCGACGCGAAATTCTTGGCCTTCCAGACGGCGCGAAGGAGTGTTCACTGATTGTCCAGTTATCTCCTAACGATCGCGTGAAACGATAATTCCACCGCAACGGTAAATCCGTTCAATTTCGAGCGCTATACCGGCGTAAAGACGGTAAACTTTACGGTCCGCGCGCGATATGTACTACGTAGTGCTTGTTACACCAACGCTGTTACAGCTATTTCGTTCGGTCCATTGTGTCGTATCGTGAGGTGGGTCAGCGACTCTTATCGTTCGCCATTGAAACGGCAAATATCGGCGTTTGGGCGTGTTTGTCTAGGAAAGTAAACAAAATACGTAAATCAATATACGAGAACGAGAGCGAGTGGTGAAAGTAGGTCGCGTTGTTCTGTTGCAGACGGCTATTGTTATAGATCGAGGTCATGGAGAACTCATTGTGTACTAAAAGTCCTTGTATAGTTCCATCATTGTTGTATCACGCTTATTGTATAGAATCACGAACGAATATCCCCGTAGGATCTTATCCTATTAACGTTAACTCCTTGAGTAATGATAAACTGCTTATCTATATCGATATCGGATATCGTAAAATTATCTGAACTGAGAAGCACATTGGGGGAAAGGAAAATATCCCCGACTAAATACACGTCAACTGCAACAATCTGACGGGACGGACATAAAAAATAAGCCAGTAAAATTCTGATATTCGGGCCACGTAAAGATAATTCTGTCACATCTCAAAACTTATCTCTTTACTAGAGCATTTCTATAGTCTATTCTAATTTATCTGGAATTTTGTGTTTATCTATATATTTATCGAATATTTTTAAACATTTGTATATCTCTTATCTATCTTGTATATTTGTAAATCCCTTTTGCTAGTAGCCTCATATAGACTTACTGTAGAATATGATGCATAACAGTGGTATATTGTGACTTTCTCGTAAATTTTAAAACATATTAGATGCTAATGTTAACCGTGTTATATACCGTATTTCGTGCTTCTATTTTACTGGAATCAACTTTTGTACATAGCTTGTGAATGTATTATTACTTCTGGAAGTATACTTATATTCCCAGCAAGTCAACATTACTATAAACTTATAAAACATAAATATAATAATACATGTTATTTCATTCCAATTTCGAGATCATATAAGTACACAGGGTGCTAACCAGTTAATTAGATACATTATTATTTTTTTAACATGTGAATCATTACAATATAACAGGGGGTGCCTTAAACAAGTATTGCACTTCTGGCGCCTCCTTTCAACACAATTTCATCTAAACATGAATAATTTGTTAACTTGTCTACTTGATACATGTATTTCGTATGTAAATATAAATATGTGTGTGTAAATATCTCTATATACTGTACTTGTGTCTACTACTGTATTATTCTGTATATAATTGTAAATATTGTTTTAGTGTCTTATATCATTGTGTTTGTATAAATGTGTTGAATAAATATAATAATAATAATAATAATAATTCTGTGCATTTCTCTCCAGCTCTCCATAGAGCCACATTGGCTACCCCTATTGCTATCACCTATATGTTTGTTTGTGAATTTGTTGTAGATACTAGTGGAGGTATAGAAAATTATCAGATAGAATAAGCAGACACAGAGCAGACAACTGTTTAAGTTGGTTAGAATCAACACAGCTGGTTGTATTGACGTCATCTGGGTTTGTATGTATCAGTGACCATTGACGACGTACTCTAACACCATCTGCCTTTACTATCACAATCCATTTGATAATTAATATAATCTATTTATTTATTTGATTCAACAAGCCATGACATAAGATAACTATATATAAAGTATATATACGTACATTATACAAATAACTTATACAAAATGGTTTATAATATATTTAACTATTTTAGTTAAATTATCAACAAACTATTTAAAATTTTTTATTTCATTATTTAATTGTATATTAATATACCACCATTCCAATGAAACAATAAAATTAGATAGAAGAGAAGACGTGGAGAAATTTTTTTTGAGAGGTGGTACAGTTGAATTACTGTATTATATTTACATACATTAAGCTTAAATATTAATTCGGGTAGTTTCTCTGAATAACTGGAGAGGAATGTACAGGAAAAAAACTGTTACAGATATCTGTGTATATCGATGGCATGACATATGGACTTGTGTTTTCAAACAACCGTGAGAAATATCTAAATGCAGAGGAGAAAGCTTGCCCTGTAGTTCAGTTGACTGGTTACCTGGAGGTCGTAAGTTTGAGTCCCATCAAAGCTATCGGTTTTCTCTATCAAAACTCAATCATGATTCACACACCCTTTCGTATACAAAACACTTTGTCGGGTGAAATGAATAGGATGTGGAGTGTAGCCAGCCGCAAAGGACCCCTATCTCCACCCACACCCACCCTCTTTAGTCACCTTCCGCAAATAGCTCCACCACCTAATCATTACACCCAACGAATTATACTTTTATATGAAATCTTTATTAAGTTAAATGGATCTTTATTAAGTTTAGTATACATAAATATAGTACAGTAATATATTTGATCTCAGTTACTATTACCTGCGCATTCGTTCTAAACTGCCTAAGGGAAAAGTCATGCTATATGTTCACTGAGAATTTATACCAAATATAACAATTACATTATGATACATTGACAAAGGTCAGTAAAATTCCGGGAAAAAGGTTATATTTTATCTACTAAATGGAACCTACCATTTCTAGAGTAAACACAGCAATCCCTCGCTGCTGCCTTCCCTATCTTTTTCAAAATTGCTGCTGTCCCGTGTATTAAAATGTTTTACTTTTATGACAAAAATATTGTTATGGCTAGCATTATAGTATGTTATGATCATAGAAGTGCAAACCTGACCATGGTAGAGTAGGCGATAACAACTACACTGAACAAGTACAGTATAATAACATAACTACATTTCGATATGAATTTTAACCGTCACTTGATTTTTATTGTATTATTGCACGCATGATAAAGTTAGAATTTAATTAGTAACAATAATTAATTCATAAATAATTTGGAGAGATCGGAGCGATAAGCTACGCGTGGAATAGATCAGCATAACGTACAGAATGCAGTTACCAACATTAGAGTCAACGACAATATCAGCTTACATATCTAATGCATTGGTACCAAATTACATAACTCTATAATGACATAAAAGGGTAAGGTATTTCTGGTCACATATATATGTTATATATATAATTCAATTTAGGCGTGTTTGGTAACATTCAGCACAGTTCTAGTGCATGTTATATCTGGGGTCGTGTCAAGTACGTCCTGATCTCTCATTGTCAATATCGGTGAGCTACTAGTAATTTGATGGGCACTAAGGCCAAAGATTTTGCAAAAAGTCACAAGCAGAAAATCCGTTAACCATCACTCATTATATACCTATTCCACATATTCGCACATATACTAACACATTCATTCACTCATTTGCACACCTATTCACATATATATCAATGCATCTATTTGCAGACCTATTCATACACTCATTAATACACCAATTTGTAGACCTATTAATGCACATATTTGCACATCTTATTCACTGTTTGTACATACTTTCACATCTATTTTGCCATACACCCACCCATGCACACATTAACGTTACGTCAATATAGCAAACACCAAAAAAAATCAGCCATTCAATGTATAGTCTACCATGCTTGTTACAGATATCTGTATATATGGCTTGGCATACACACTATAATATAGTATAATAATTATACTATATAGTACAATATTCCCATTTTCTTCTCAAAATGGGTGCTACACTAAGAAACTTAATTACATGGCTGTCATGCGGATGCAGACAATGATTGTACCACTTCATATACCTGGATGCTTAGCAGTGAACTTTTTGGAACCGGGTAATTATGCCAACATGGAATTGACCTAGATTTCTCTGGATGGGTTAATAAATCAAGGGTCTTCTGGGTTTAAGTCCAATGATCGGACCACTCTGCTAACTACTCCCTGAGCATTAACATAAGACACTGGTAAGTGTAAACCTAATATCATGCTGTATGGTATGGCCATTAGGTATCGCAACATTACCGCAACATTACCGTACATCCACACTGCTTTACTGTGAAAATAACTGGACTTGTTAGAGATTACTTATGATTACACCTCCATGTGGTAGGCTATGCAGACTACAAATTGTGAAAAGTTTTGAGGTGAAGTGGTTTTTTTTGTGTCAACTGACAACAGCTGCAATTGATTGGCAAACAACAAAAAAATACCGGCAAAAACACCCGAGAGAACATTGAACCGTAAGTTCCCCGTAAATAGCATTCAATGAAATATATCGATGCGTCGACACAAAAATGAATCCAACATGAGCATAGCTATTCTCACTGACTTGTCACTATTGTCACTATTTGGAGTGGCGAGTAATTCATCATTAACATTATTGAATTATAATTAATTAGTTAACTGTTGATGCTAATATAATATGGATGAACATTACGTCAACTTTGGCAAAGTCATCATCTTAAGTACAGTAAGAACTGCTAAATGGAGACTGCAATTGATTGATGCTACAATGTCCTCCAACCATTGTATCCAAATTGTTTTGGTAGGTCAACAAGTACTTAGGTGGCCATCCACATCAGATTGTAACTATATGGAAGTAAATGTCATTATAACTATCTATAAAAGGATTATAACAATCTGGACAAAGTTATGCTCAATTGAAATACCATTAAAACTGGTCGATAACTACCTTAATTGGTATAAGGGTGGGTAGCTATGCTAGTCTAATATAGTACCTCTAGAAATTAAGGGTAACACCTTTTATATAGAGTAACTAGTTTTATTTATCACAAGCTTTCACATAAATGCTTCATCAGGCGATGAAAGTAGATCTGCAATCTACAGCTGGTAAGAAAATGTTAATTAAGATATCTCTCATCTATCATTACCTCCCTTGAGAGCCAATTTTTTATCTGTTGTCTCATACGTAGAGCTATCATTATATGTAACATACACATCTCCAACCGACAGGTGTCAAGTTGTCAAGTAATGCTGACCAGGCGCATCTTAACATAACACAACTATCGCAATATTCTTGATTTTGCAATCGGCACACATTACTAATATTTGAAAAAATCGCGGACATCTAGGTACATGAATGATTTATGTCAATATACTTAATTTAAGATATACACGATTTATACTTGCAAAATAACTTATAAAATATACCAGTATAAGGAAAATTTCTACTTTTCACATATGCCAATGATTCAGTGTGTCCAAGCAATGTTCCACCTGATCTATCTGTTGTACTGTCATTTTTAAATAAAAATGCTCAGCTCATGAATAATAAATAAGAGTGAAAATATAAAATATGAATGATATGGTAAAAATTCATTTATAAAATGATAAATTCATATGTTAAATTACGATTTTAGGTGACATATATCGTCATGTTATAATATACAGGCTACAAAAATTTGTTGTATGGTTGTACGAGGCAAAATCAATCAGTGATAGTTAGTATATACATACTGTACTTGAATTGAACGTCAAGTGCAATTTAAATAAATACCGTCGTTACCAAATCATATACGTACCCTATACACAAAAGCATAATTTGAAATTGGCACCCATCTACTGATTACATGTCTAATCGTCTAAATTTATTGAAATAACATTCCAGCATGACTTGAATAGTGAAATGTGGGTATAATAATACAGACGTACAGCAGATAGATGCAAGTTATCATCCAATGAAATGTGGTCACCAAATAAATATACTTAACAATGTCATTAGTAGCCATAGCACTCTCTGTATCTCTGTATCAAGTTAACACTTGTACTGCTGCTGATGCATTTCTTTATCTATTGCTGTTTATGATGACAGATGAACGGAAGGTTTAACATAGAGAGTAGATAGTATGTCCACAGGTGCCTGTTAGCTGAGAGTGTCACTGCAGTAGACTACACCAGTGCCAATCACAGGCATATACAATGAATGGCGACTCAGCCAATCAATACTGATTTATATCAGGGAGAGTAGGTTTCGTGGATTTGTTAGCTCTATGCTGGGCACAGCACCAATATTGACTGCCTGTGTGTCTCACTGCAGAAAACTGGGGGATCAAACTCGATACTGCTTACCCTTACTATACATCGCGATTTCGATAATTTTTGCCCGTATTGCATGGTGCCGCAAAATGAGCATATAAAAACCTCAGCAGTCTATGCCTTATAACGGATGGCAAGAATGGGCATAATCCACATGAAAACCCTGCATCCAAGCATATAATAAATAATGAAACGACCCGAAACGAGCGTATTCCGTCACAATGGATTGTCTTGTGATAATGAACTGCCCCACTCTGTTATATATAGCGTTATACAGTATGTGGTGATAGATTGAGATAAACCACTGTCTCGGCCATTATTGGGTCTTTATAAACCTAGCCTAGAGGATGGTTATCAAAATGGCACTAAATGAACTTATAATTTATTATCACGGAAAAATCACCTCAGTATAAACCGCAAAGTCTGGGCAGACAGATGACCTTCGTCCATTTGCACTGATGGATCCGAATGTCGATGGAAATGTCACAGAGTCTGTTAAATCCATGGTTAAGTCATAGATATGTACAGTAAAATCACTGGATAGTGATTGGAAACGGCATGAGACACAATCTGCATACAAAACAAAACTAGGCAGGAGATGCAATCTGTATACAAAACACAACTAGGCAGGAGACGCAATCTGCATACGAAACACAACTAGGCATGAGACACAATCTGCATACGAAACACAACTAGGAATGAGACGTAATCTGCATACAAAACACCAGGCATGAGACGCTATCTGCATACAAAATATAACAAGGCATGAGACACCATCTGCATACGTAAAAAAAGGCATGAGATGCAATCTGCATACGAAACATAACTAGGAATGAGACGCAATCTGCATACGAAGCACAAGGCATGAGACGCAATCTGCATAGGAAACACAACCAGACATGAGACGCCATCTGCATACGAAACACAACCAGGCATGAGACGCAATCTGCATACGAAGCACAACAAGGCATGAGACGCAATCTGCATAGGAAACACAATCAGACATGAGACGCCATCTGCATACGAAACACAATCAAGAATGAGATGCGTGTCTATGATGGGTGTCACAAGAAAAAGGAACATGTTGCGTGAGTATGACACGTGTTACGAGAGTAAGGAACATGGTGTGTGAGTATGACTAATGTCACGAGAGTACGGAACATGGTGTGTGAGTATGACACGTGTCACGAGAGTAAGGAACATGGTGTGTGAGTATGACTAATGTCACGAGAGTAAGGAACATGGTGCGGGAGTATGAAGGGTGTCACGAGAGTAAGGAACATGATGCGGGAGTATGACTGGTGTCACGAGAGTAAGGAACTTTTTGGAAATTTAAGCTTATTGAGAAATTTTTTTTAAGTAACATTACAAACATAGGTACATATTACCTCCCCTTGGTCTGATAATAATAATATGCTTAACCCTTAGCACCCTGTTGTAACAAAACTTTATTGTAATAGTAATGTGGTGTACATTTTCCAGTGTGGTAAAGGTTAACAAATGACCAAGAAGCCAAGTATAAAATCTGCAATATGGCAAAGCTCTGCGACAAGGGGTTCTTGATTTTTAAGTAAGAATACAAACATCACCAGAAATTACTTACCCCTGGTCTAATGATCTGCTTAACAAATCTAAAACAGAGCAACTCAAGGATAATATCCCCCAAATTGCATAACTCTGCAACAAGCAAATGGCAAAGCTCTACAATAATGGTGGTTGAATTTTTAAGAAAAACAAAAACAAGTTAACAGTGGACGGATGGACAGACGACGGACGAAGTCCGATCAGAAGAGCTCACCGAGAATAAGCTCAGGTGAGCTAAAAATACAATCAATATCCACATTTGGAGGAAAATAGAGAAATATTGGTCGGCAAGGACAATGATTGTCTATACTTGACATATCTCCATAACAGCGGATAAACAAAGGTTATGTAAATATTCATGAGTGTATAGAGTAAGGGAGTAAACAACGCAAATGGACTACATCTTTTAGTGAACTAATTTAGTTAATTGAATTCTCTTATTCATTATATCATAGTTGCAGTTTAACATTACATAGTGGGAGAATAATTGGTCTGGGGCCAAAATAACGGTAGGTAGATGAGTGAATGCCATCACCATTACATGTTGCGGTAGATTAAGTCTTTCACTCATAGCAGCTTAATTATTTACTAACTTCCCACTGGAGACAATGTGCAGGCACAGGCATCGTTGCTCGCGTTATTTTTGTTCCAACAATGACGTACAATGGGCAATTACGTCAGGCCTTTGCCCCGCAAATAACGACGAAAGTAAATTGAATTTCCGATGCTTAAAATAAACTCCGGATGTCCGTCACCTGTGTCACGCGGCTGGTTACCATGGGTGACGCAAATTCAGCGATTGATATAGAGTTATGCAGGCTACCCTATTTATACACTATTCTAACAGAATAAATTGAAAGCTACAGAGAAAAAGGGTAAATATTTGACTGTTATAATTCAGCTATTTTCTGCTTAAATATTCTTATTCATGGCTATAATAATAATCGAATGTGAACCTTGTATATGGTGCTTAATATACTGTTTCGGTTATATATATATATATATATGATGATCATGTAGTGTTTTAGTGGTTGTTAGGTCCCAGCGAAATGTGCTTCAAGAGTTGGGTGCGTCACAAAGTGTCATCTCCCGCACTTGGAATCGCTATCAAACTACTGGTACAGCCAACAGACGACATGGTAAAGGATGTCACAGGGTTACAACCCACGCACAGGACCGAAACAACACCCTCTCCGCTGTAAGACACCACACGTCCACAGCTACAACCTTGCAGAGAAACCTGAGAGATGCCACAGGAGTTCATGTAAACACGCAAACCATCAGGAATAGGCTGCATAGATCAGGACTGAGGGCTCACCGACCCTGCTTCACGCATCACACCCACTCAGCATAGACAACATCGATATGACTGGTGTCGAGAACATGTCACCCGGACCCAAACCCAGTGGAGTACGGTACTCTTCACATTTGAGTCCAAGTTCTGTCCAGACTTGATAGTCGTGGTAGGGTATGGAGGAGGCCGTATGAGCGATATTCCGATGCTGCAATTGTTGAACATGACAGATATGGCGGCGTCTGTCATGGTCTGGGGTGGCATCACTAGCACAGGTTGTACAGACTGCGATGCCATTGAAAATGGCACGCTTGCTGGTGTCAGATACCGCGATGAAATCCTCGACATGTTTGGGAGGCCATTAGCTGTTGATATTGGCCCAGACTTTGTTCTGATTGTTCTGGCCAGCTCGCTCACCTGATCTCAAATCCCATGGAGCATGCCTGGTACATGCTGTAGGCTGCCATCTCTGCCTGCAATTATCTCCCTGGTACGCTGCAACATTTCAGAGATGCGCTATTGGACTCATGGACCAATATCCGACAACAGAACCTGCGTCACCTAGTCGAAAGCATGCGCGGACGATGTCAAGCAGCAATCGACATTAGAGGTGGTCACACACGCTACTAATGTTCTTTGTTTTCTGGAATTATCTATATATATATATATTTTACGCCAAGCCTTTGCAATAACTTTACTTCGGAGATCCAGCAAACTCCATACAATCTCAGATCTGGTCCAACGGCCACTATACCCCGTGTGGAAAAGGCCACCTCTTACTAACTTGAGCAGACCTACTAAATATGCAACTGATGTGATGTAGGTATGTTTGATTTATTTGAATTTAGTTTTTTGCTGTAGTTTCACCTTATTGTCGAGGGCTACGGGCTACTGTAAATATTAGTGGAAAAGCCTTAATGACCACCCTCGTTAAATAATAATAATAATAATCATAGTAATAATAATAATAATAAATATATTGCTTCATTAATGGGAAGATTTTTTTTGAGAATATAGCTAATGCTTGTTACTGATGGTGGCCATGCTGCAGGGATTTTTTAAGAATGGTAGTAGTAGTAGTAGTAGTAGTACTAACTGACTGAGACAGTTATTGAGATGACATATCTTCAATCTTATTAGTAATATAACAACAACAATAATTGCTGTTTCTAATCCAATTCATTTATTCTATTTGGGTTCGTCATTGTTGTCGCCAGTAGAAGATATATTTTCAATAATTAAATATTTAATATTTGTTGCAAATTTCGATAATACACATTGAAGAGTAAAGTAACGATTGTTGGAAAATTCATTTATAATGCCACCATGACTGATACTGTCAATTTAAATTTAACTGTTAAAAATTCGCCTTTACGATGAACCTTATTCTATAAAGTACACTTCTTCGCTGTTCGCGGGGCCACAGCTTTTGCCCGAGCGGAGAACAGCAAAACTTTACACTGACATTATATTTGTATTGTATTGTATTTATAGGCTGATTACCGATGTAATCGTTGTGCTAGGCCATTCTTGGCCCTTTACAAAGCTAGCCTATTAATGTGGTTAACACGACAAACTGATTAGCCTCACAGCCTACAGGGGTGGGGGAAAAACACCTAGTGTGAAAAACCCACCGAGTCTTGGCAGATAATTGACCTTTTTCCATTCACGCCACTGGTTCCAAATGTCTACATATGAACTACATATGTTGCACACTCCGCTAAGTCTATGATGGGTCCATGTATATTTACAATGAGATGGCGACATAGCGGGGAGGTAAGCGACATAGAGAGCACATATTGAGCATCTGAAGCACAGCGAACGTCAGAGGGGAAAAAGCCCCCAACAGAACCACATTGCAAGGGCTACCCAGACCCCCATGGGCAATGGCGTTAAAGGCGTTTTCAGGCCGAAAAACGCCACAGTTAGTCTACTGGTTAGAGCGGGATTCGAACTAGGGACCAAACGCTCTAACCACTAAGCCAGCTGACCCTGACATTATATTTAGTCACAATACGAATTAATGAGACTATCACTTGAGAATTTATATACATAGCTGGCTTATTTAATCTCTCAAACAATAATGTTAATCAGTGCCTTATTTATAATAGTCGCTTGAGCCTCTTATTCATACATCTTTTACTTACAATCACATGAGCATTTGTATACATAGGTGCCTTAATTATTATAGATAATCACTCAATTAATAGTATATGTAGGTTCCTCAATTATAATCACTTCAGCAATTGTATATATAGGTGTCTTAATTATAATAGATGATCTCTCAAGCATTTGTATACATAAGGTGTCTTGATTATACATAGATAATCACTTAGCATTTGTATACATAGGTGCCTTAAATACAATAGATAATCTCTCGAGCATTTGTATACATAAGTGCCTTAAATACAATAGATGATCTCTCAAGCATTTGTATACATAGGTGTCTTGATTATACATAGATAATCACTTAGCATTTGTATACATAAGTGCCTTAAATACAATAGATAATCTCTCAAGCATTTGTATACATAGGCGCCTTAAATACAATAGATAATCACTGGAGCATTTGTATATTTGTAATGTCTTTGATAGCCATGTGTTGGGAGGGCTCTATAAATCAATTGAATTTCACTTCATTTTATTTCATTTTACTGTTGTGTCCAGCTATAATTTAACTTATATGCACTTTCTATTGTGTTATAGAATATAATTAGTTATCACAAAAAATGTATATAGGCGCTTTAGAGACATATTAGTTAATAGGGCGCCTCCAAAACAAATGGATTATTATTATTATATGTAGGTGCCTTAATTATAATAGATAATCACCGAAGATTTAGATGTGTATAAGCATAAATCTGTGTTTCAGTACCAGTTGGTCACTCTGTCAACTATATGACGTAGATTCTAATCAATATGTCTAAGTACATGAGTGGTATAGTGGCTAGTACAGTACATTAGTCCTGATATCGCATCACCGTACCCATTTCATCTCACAAGGTCTAAATCAAGGATTCAAAACAAGTAATGACACATAATTATGAGTGACTGTGGTTTAGACTCAATTTTTCTTGCAATTTATCAATATCATCCCTATAAGGCATATATGTAAGGGATATAATAGATAGAAAGTTTATGAAATTTCATCTTCGGCGATTAAAATTAGATTTCAAACGTTAACCCTTAACACGCTGTTCTCACACAAATATATTGCTATAGTAATGTGATATACAGCTGTGTGCTAAGGGTTAAAATCACTTTTCTTCACAGTTGTATTGCAATTAGCCACATATGGCACATTATTGCAAGAGATTGGATAGTTTGTTTTTTCTCTGCTTTTTTTGCAATCGAGAGAATTGATTGAGCTCAAGGAATAACTCAGTTAAACCGTCTGATTTGTTCTCTATAAA
Source organism: Epimenia babai (assembly GCA_011762755.2). Classification (NCBI taxonomy): domain Eukaryota; kingdom Metazoa; phylum Mollusca; class Solenogastres; order Cavibelonia; family Epimeniidae; genus Epimenia; species Epimenia babai. The sequence goes on along the minus strand of WURV02192518.1, from coordinate 10,185 downwards.
TTTCTCTTGGACCATTACACTCAACTACCCCAATTTAACTATCGCCTGATGTTTACTGGTGATAATGCTACTTACTATATATAATTTATATATATATATATATTGGTATTTATATTCCAATAAAGATGCCATTTTCTTACATCGGGATATGGGTTATCTTACCTGATTAGCTACACAAAAAAGCTTAAACTCTAACTATATCAAGTATTATTTTGATCGCAATCCAAAGTTAGTTGAAAATGTGTTGTGCTGTATTTTTCCATTTATTGGGTTTACTATTTTCTCACTGCCGTGACATCAAATAGTATAAAGTACATAAAGAAAAATATAGTAAGTTCCCATCACTATAGCACATATACATATATACATATGTGTGTGTGTGTATAGAGGACCCTCGTTAATCCGGACACTTTTGTTACTGATGATTATTCCAGATTAAAGAATTTTCCAAATAAATAAATTACATACTGTTTAATTAATTAATTAATAAATATATATATATATTCCTAGATAATACAATTAGTATATATCACAATATAGTATTAATATCGTAGAATATCATTTAACAGGTAGAGCATCCACCACAGGGCTTACCTTTATCCTCAGCACAATATCCCAGCGACAACTTCTTCAGAATTTGGCTGCTGTCCACTCGCGGTTATCATTTGCGGTGACCTGTATGTGTAATGTAATTATCGGTCACTCATGTCACCATTATTCGACATACGTTTCACAGACGATTTTTATCAATATACAGCATGTTGGGATGGAATCAGCATTGTTGATTGTGGTCGGCGACGTCGATGTTATAGAGAATAGCCGCCGAAACGCGTTATGAACGTTATTCGTGCACTGTATTATTGCATTAATAAACGGGCGTGTTGCGGTGGGCTGGATCATGGCGTAATCAATAAACTGTCCCATATCGGCTGGCGAATGACGCACGAGTTAGTGATACTAGTCTACTAGTCGTGCTTGACATGGCACACACATACACACACACACGCGACGACGACGACGGAGACAGGAGCGGCGCACTGCACTGCGTGCCTCGCTACGGATGAAGTGGTGTCATTATGACTCTAAACGGCATAATGGCTTTCCATCGACTCCTGTATCTATAAAAACAAGCACAGTCATTTCATGGTAATACAATACTTGTTTATACAATAATCCTGTGAATATAATACTTTTCATACAATAATTCCATAGATATTACACCATTTCAAAAAGTGATCATGTCAATATACTGTAATAATCCTGTTATCATCATTTAGTTTAAAATCTCATTGATATTATATCTTATGATAGAATGGTCCTATTAAAATAAGGTCACTCAATAGAGTAATCATGTAAATATCAGAAATGTACAATTTATCAATACTAATCTATCATTACGAATTTACTGTTAATGCCACATACTGTTATTGAGGTTGGCGCCAGTGGTCCAGTGGTTAGAAGCGTTGCCTTTTATGCAAGAGGTTGTGAGTTTGAACCGGCACAAACCAGGGATTTTTTCCGCGCCTTGCATGATAGGAAATGAGCAAGATTTTCGTGCTTGAATATCGAGAAAGATTCGTTGTGAAATGGTTTATTATAAAAATATATATTAGGGATGTAACAGGGCAATATTGTACGTGCAACTGACATTTAATTATAAAATAGCTCCAATGACTCGTCCTTTCCTTTTTTAATTGCTGAAATGTATGGAATGTCAGAATTAGCTCATATATCTGAATAATGTTAAGTGATGATTCGTACTATTTCAAGACATTTGGAATATTTGACAATGTGGACTACAATGTGACTGGTTGATTAGTGGTATATACCACGCGCGTGTGTGTGTGTGTGTGTCCGTCCATCGATCCGTTCGCGCGTGGGTGCATATACCCATAAACTTTTCAGGAAGAATTGTAGTGTGTGCCAGATTTTTACTTTCTATTTGACGATAATGGTAAGACATGCAATGGTAGGCAGTCTTTCTGTTAATAAATTAAACAATCAAATTGATTGGTATATCCTGATATCATAAAAAGTAGAAGATGACTGACATCAATATTTTGACAAGACAAGTGTATGATATCTATCATGTCATCCAGAAGTTATTGCTTTCCTCTGTTAATGAATGTATGCTGGACTTTTATCTGCTGTTAATTTATTTTATACTACAGACAAACTTGTTATGTTTGCAACACCTTTGTTTAGCACATACGAATCTGTCTTGGTGATGGACAGACTTGCACATAAAATTTGGTTGTCTAAATGATATTCCTTAACTACACAATTTCAATACAACTTTCAGAAATATTACTTGGGAAAATGCAAACAAATAACCTCATGGAGGGTTCATTAAATTGATTAATTTTGAAAAAAAGTACTGCATAGAATTAATTATGAGTCAAACAACTCAGTAAAGATTGAACACAATGGTGTATTCCTCCAAATAATGAAATGTTTCTCACTATTATTAATAATATTTGGTCGTACCGCAACATGAACAAGGCCAGTACAAGATATTACATGACCAGATGCTCTATCTAAACCAGACATTAAGAAGCGGGGATTAAAATATTACAGCACTATAAAATACGTAAGCGCCATAAAATGATATAACATCATTCATAGGACAGTAATTCAGGATTTGATTTTGAATAATGTCCATTCATTGAAATTTACAGTCATTTTACCACACATGATGTCATTATCAAAAGTACCCCGTTCAAACTGAATAATATTGGTATGTATGTGTGCGTATGTATATATGCAGATGTGTGTATACGCGTAAATATATGTGTGTAATTGGGTATGTGTATGTATGTGCGTACGTATGTGCATATTCATATATATGTATGTATATATATGTATTTATATGTATACATAGGTATGTATGTACATGTGTGCATATCTGTATATGCGTATGTAAGCATATGTGGTTGTGCAATGTGCCTGTGCTTCTTCCTTCATATGTGCATGTGTTTTGTGTATTGATGCCACTGTCAGCCATAGTGTTCACCTTTCAGTGACCAATGGTCAGTCAACGACTGATCGATACTCTGTAACCAATCGAATGTCTGCCACAAATCGATGATCGGAGACTAATGGATGGTTGTGACTCGGTATTGAAAATGCATCTTGCTCTTGTCCCTACATCCATACCAAAGATTTTTCCTTCGATGTCGCTGCTCTTTGTACCACAGTCTTAAGATGATCTCTGAGCTCTTCATTATATGGAAATGTTCAGAACAGTTCCGGTATACTGTTCATAAACAAGAAAATTCTTCATACTCTATTCATCGTATTGTCTTTTGCCACAGGTTTTTTGACCATTATAATGCTTTGTTATATCATTGTGTATAAGCACATTACAATATTTTTACTAACTTATTAATTCTAACATGCAGTAAGAACTTGTGAGCAACTAATGTTGCTAAACTACAGTAAATGAATGTCCGGTCAATTTATAGTTTTGGGAAATAGTGGTACATGGAGGAAGTTGACTGATATTATTAATGAAAAACCCCGACAAATATCCAAATTACGGTAGTTGTAAAGTTAGACTAATAAGATCTTGTCTGTCTGTGGAAGTCAAAAAATCACCGTGAACAAAACTGTATTTTATGATGTCGCTCGTCATGCGCAACAATCCGAGGTCGCCATTTCTCTTTATTCACTAATGTCGCTCTATTTGTCCCTTTATATCTCTAGGTACATAGCAGGCCAACATGAACCCCTGCATATATATCAAGAGCCACAGATATATCGAATGAATATCGGAGAATAGCAAAATGTGATCTTGGACTCTGGCTATTTAAACACTGTCGTCAAAAATTTACTGCTGGAAATGTGTAAAAACGGATTAAATGCGCTAAAAACCTACTGAGATATATGAAAATAACAAAGATGAGGAATACCTTCTTTACCAACGAAAAGCTGTTTACTGTCGAACTGCTTATAAACACATAAAACAGTAGTGTTTCCTCAACAGAAAATAAGATACAAAATATTGTCAATGAACCACTTTTTACACGCAATCATTTGTAACGGAGCGCTAATATTTATGCAGAAGTGTAAAAATTGGGAAAAACATACACTTTGTGGAAACTGGCGGACTGTACGTCTGCAATGGCTTTGTAAATCTCATCATCCCTGAAATGGAAACTCTGGTTGATGGAGAACATGTTCTTCAACAGAATGGAGCCAAGGCTGACACAGCTAAATAGACTATCTAATCTCTTGAGGAGGATGTTCCAGCATTTATTAACCTGAAAATTGGCCACCTTATCACTCTGACCTCAGCCCAGTAGATTATGGCATATGGGAAAAATCTTTCCAAGCGGTATTGCAAGTGTAAAATTGACATGTTGAACATTTCTTGTTGGAAAGTGGGAGGAGCTGCCCCAGTCTCATATTGATCGTGCGACTGATTGACCGTTCAAACGTAGACTCCACAAGGTCACGGATGCTAATGGCAAGAGTATAATTGCAAAGGTACCTCTTTTAAAATAATGTTGCAGGAGTATTGACTGCAACTCAACTTATTGCTCACATCGCAACAAATCATAAGATGACATCGACATTGCAAAAGAGAGTTGGTTCACTGCAATTTTAGACCTCGATGTTCAACCTAATTCTATACAGTGAAATGAGGAGGTATAGCAATATAACTTTGGTGAAATATGCAGAATTCAGTTGTACTTCATCGCTATAAATTTCATTCAAATAGGACAACCCATAAAAAAGTTATAGGTGATTACCTATGGTCTTGGTGTTTTGACACATCCTATATAATGTTTGGAATACTATGTAGCGGTTAGAAATTATGTATAACGATATACAGGGTAATTCAATATGTAACCACTTTTGAAATGATAAATTATATTACTATAAGAGTTGCATATATGGTGTAGGCCAGTACTCTTGTTTTATTATGTCATCTTCTTAGTATGCTTCAAGATTGTCAGGCTAAGCTATGAAAAGCGGTTGTTTATTGTGAGTTTGATGGAGGTTTTTGATGAATCTGTACATGAGACAAAAAACGGCGGTATGTGCAAAGATTTAAAGCAGTTGCCCTGACACGTGAAATGATCAAGGGAATACATCGAAAGTTTCGGAGGACAGGGTCAGTAAAGCAGGATAAACGTGCGGGAAGGCTGACCACCAGTCGGACAGAAGCCAACGTAGACATTGTCAGGTATGGTTACGAGCAGAGTCCTACAAAATCAACAAGATACGGATCAGTGGAATTCAACATAAGCAAGACACTCATTGTACGGATCCTTCATGACGATCTCCATTATCGTGCCCTCCAGATTCTGCATGAGCTGAAACCAGGTGACTATGCTGCACGAGTTAAAGCCTGCCAGGTACTGCATGAGGTGCTGATGAACTTGGAGCATGCCATGAGTCAGGCAGTGTGAACTCCCACCACTGTTGGATATGTGAACAATGAGAGACTGGTAGCAAAACACGAGTAAGGGCGACTAACCCAAGGTGAATGTTTGGTGTGCACTATCTGGTACACAAAGTATATGGACAGTACTTTTTCCCCAGTAAAACTATTAACGCTGATGAGTATCTTGACATTCTGCAGCAGTTCTTCATACCAGATCTACTGGCGAATGGTATGGACATAGAACTCTGGTCTACCATCAGGATGGTGCTCCCGCACACTGTGCAATATGCGTATGGGATTGGTTAACTGTGACCTTTGGGGTTTAATTGGATCGGCTGTGGAGGACCGCTACCTTGGCCTGCCCGCCCCCCTGAGCTCACCTCTCTTGACTTCTTTCTGTGGGGATTCAGAAAAAATGGAGTTTATTATTATACATAAGCACTTGCCTACACCATATATGCGACGTTAATAGTAATATAATATCTCATTAAAAAAGTTAATACATAATTATGGATCATTCTGTATTAGGCCATTACAACGAAAGTGGTAGGAAAAAATAGCCATATTTGTATCCCACAAATAATTATTTAAAATAATAATTCTGAACACAAACTGTTAACATATAGCTAATTGCACTCAAGTGATTTCCTGATCACAGATCTGCAATAGAAATTGTCCCATGTACTATGTCATCAATCATTGAAGTACTATTTCAAAAATCTGTGATGAAACATGCAGAGGTTTATTTACAAAGCCACAGAAATCTTCATGACAGTACCATACTTCATCACCTCTTCTTGGGAAAGGAAGACAAATACCATGTTTTAACTTCTACTTCATGATCGTCTTTGTGTCTATCTGGGACTACCCTCGCTGATTGAATGTCATCATAGATGACAATAAACCGCCTGCCAATATCTGTATCAACAAAAATGGTACATTCACATTCTGGGGTAGAAACAGCATCATACACAGGTACACCTTCCTTGTTAGACACATCATCATTCAAAGGTACATGTGTGTCATTATTAGCGGCAGTAATACCTAGAGGCTCCACTATAGGCAATCTCCAACGTCAGACGCATCGAAATGTCAGACACCTACATTGTCAGACACACACTATCAGATACACACTGTTAGACACACCTACATTGTATGGCACATCTACATTATCTGACATGCCAACATTGTCAGATACGTTAATCTTGTAAGACATGCCTATACTGTCAGACATACCTACATTGTCAGACACACCGATCCTGTTATTCTAAGTATACACCATGTACAAATGAACGATATGCATTTTTACTGCACCCTTTATATCAAATATGTCAACATTGCGAATACCATATAATAACTATATAAATAATGCATTTCATAATAATCTCATAATCGCATTTTTATTAGTAAAAACTTCATTTTTCTACTTAGATTCATACATAATGAAGTATAATAAACGTTGCATAACCCATTTCACTCAAATACCAAAAGGCATTTGTATTAAAATCACTCTAATCCAGTCAGGTTAATTGTCAACTAAATACTATATTTCTGATCGTACTTCAGTATAATATATTTAGCCAATCTTATTTATATTTTTATTTTCATTAATGTTGGTAACAAACTCCAGTCACTACCATGAAAATTTGTGTCAATACCGTGATAAATACAGCTATTCCAGCGAAAATAACTTTTCAACACCTGTCAGGTTGATTACTTTAGACTTTTCTTTGTAAATCCATATTTGATATGTACCATTTCTATGTGGGCAGGCATCAGTGCATGTTAACATAAAAATATGAGGGTGAATTAACCATGTTTTCTGCATATCATTCATTACGAGAAAAATCAATGCCGCGATTTATAGTAGATCACGAGAGTGATCTTCACATAGCATGACCATTGTGGTATATCCGATGACAGTGAATAAAAAGGGTCACTGGGAAATTTAATTTCATTTTAACTAGTTTGGGCTGAATCTCAAGTATGACAATTTGCAACCAAAAAGATTTTATTGAATATTTCATTGTCTAGTGACGCTCGGGGGATTGAATCTTCAAAAAACATACTATTGTAAGATAACAAAGTTGAGGACTTCTCTTTTATGGCTTTTCGGAAATTTTTTGTGCTTTTAGTAAAAATGCATTGGCTGTTAAATTAAGTTCGACAGAGTTCTGTGCTTTATGTGTAAATTTGGCAGTGCAGTCCGGGAATTTGTAGTTTCGCAGTAATGTCAGACTTTAGCAAAATTAATAACAGGATCAATATATTTTGCATCATATTAAAGAAACTCCTGCAGAAGCCTACTTTGAAGCTTGGTATATCACTCAAGTATTTGCTTACATAACCACATGCCAAGTCAAGCTGAAACAATAAGTATGGCCTTCCTAAAATGGTGCAGTTAATGCATTCTGCATTGTTTTACACATCTTTTTACTGAGCATTGTGTTTTCTTTCTCATAAATGCCTATATTGTATTTGCAAGCGCACGTGTAGCACAATAAATCACTCAATCACGACGAACTTGTATATTGGTGAGTGCTGTTTCAAGTGACGTTCGCTCGAATTGAAATAAAGGGATTTCGGTAGAATGACCCACACTCTGTAGATTCTCTCAAATATTGAAGTAAAATTATCTAATGACGGACTATGAACTAGAGTCTATTGTTCAATGATTTCTCGTATTCTTATCATTTTATTCTTATTCTTGTCATCAAAAGTTTTACCTGCTGGCACGGGTCGATATTTCGCTTGGAATCTCGCGCTAAAATCATTTGTTAGTAGATCTATAGCCACGACGCGGCAAGCACTTTTGCAGTCACTAAGCGCAACAGACGACATCGTCACGTGATAGAAGCTTCGCGTGATATGGGCAACGCATCCCCCAACATCAAGGGTTGTGGTGTTGCTGTCTTGGTAAAACAGTAAAACATACACTATGCTTGTCGATGCAAACTTCCAGTGTAGCTCAGTTAGCAAGGCATATTTTTCCTTTGCAATAATACAGACTTCAGCTGCCATTTTTTCTCAAAACGTGTTTAACAACGAAAGGCGGAAATATTCATGTCAGCCTCAAGCTCAGTATTTCTGCAGGGACAGCATTGGACATGAGGAGAGCTGAATACGAGAAATGAGCGTTCACCAAAGTTCATGTTTTGTCTTAGGGGCAATGAGCTATGTTACTGACGAGTGTCTAGTTATACGGTACGGAAACTGCACATAGAGAAGGTTTATTGGATAAGATGGGACTTTGCCGTCAAGACATTAATTTTATAGGCTATGATTAGGACTTTGAGCATAATGCGATATTTAACTAGAAGCCAGTTAAGATGTCGGAGAACAGGGGTTATATGTGACCGTATAGCAGATCGCGATATTATCCTGGGAGCAGCGTTTTGGAGTTTTTGAAGTCGGACAAGTACGGCACCCGATCAGTAATCGGGTGGTCATGGGTGCGAGGTCGGCAGGAGACATTAAAGTATTTCGCTGCGATAATACCGGAGTGAAATATCAATTTTTCTCACAAAATGTTTAATAGCGAGATGCGAAAATAATGTCAGCGTGTGCACTCAGCGACACGAGGTGCGGCACCGACCGGTAATCGGGAGATCGTTAGATTTGAGCCCCAATTTTTTCGCTGCGATGATATTGAAATAGCATTTTCCTTTAACAGTGTTTAATAACGAAATGCGGGGAAAGTGTCAGCAGGATTGTGTAGCGCACCAGGTAGTGGTAGTACAAGGGGGAAGTAGTCCCCGTAGTCTACCAAAGAAAAAAACTAGCCCGAAAGCCAAAAATGCAGTCCCCACCCGAAAAAGTTTTCCAGTGCCAAAAAAGTACTCCAGATGCCAAAAAAAATGTGCAGGGCCCAAAAAGTAGTCCGGAGGTCAAGAAAGGTAGTCCGAAGGACGAAAAATATCAGACTCCAAAAATGTCCCAGAAGTCAAAAAATGCTGGAGCCCCAAAAAGTAGTCGCAGAGCAAAGAGTAGTCCAAACAAAAACAAGTCCAAACTGAAGACCAAAAAAGTACTCCTGAGCTCAAAAAGGTAGCCCTGAACCAAAAGATACTCCCATACAAAAAGGTAGTCCAAAAGTAGTCAAGAATCCCAAAAAGTAGTCCAAGTAAAAAATTACTCCCAAACCAGCAGTGGTCGGACGCGTCATTTTTCCTCTGCTGTGGCAAGGTAAAGCCGCATTTTCATTGCTGGAGAGATATCACGTGGTACTGGATGCGCGAGCATCATGTTTGTTCGTGGAAAGGTCCATTGGCTGCTACGTGGAAATGTCGTCTGCTACTTCACAGGAAAATGCAATTTCGCCAATCAACGAACTTCAACCAAGTGAAAAGTGGCGCGAAATGCCAATGTAATGTATTCCCGCCACTGTTTGAGGCATCGAAGATCTTGTAAGTATGGAACACCGCAAATTGAAGGTTACAAAAATTTTCATAATCAATTTGTAATGTAGTATTACTATAGTATTAGTAGCTTACTTCCAAACTGTCATGGCGTCCAAATATTTAGTAAAAAAAATCAGAGTCGTCAAACGTCACCGATGACGTTACGTAGTCGATCGCGCGGAGTGTGATATAGGGGAAGAAGTGTATAAAAAACGACATTTTTGAATTGACAAAAATGAGTTGAATTATTGCTAATCGCTCAACATCCAGAAGATGTGCGACGTTGAAATTTTCACACAAGACAGACCAAACCTTAAGAAATTGCATATAAAAAGTCTGGCCTCGTACTCGGCGTGGTTCACCTAAGGCAGCCGTCTATATCTTAGTCATTTT